>CAUYPK010030238.1:0-21157 GCA_963574355.1 Loris lydekkerianus
TAAAAAACACCAGAGGGAGCTTGGTGCCTGTAGCTCAGTGGCTGGAGCGCCACATACACCAGAGCTGATGGGTTTGAACCCAGCCTGGGCCTGCCACACAACAATGACAACTACAACAAAAAAATAGCTGGGCGTTGTGGCGGGAGCCTGTAGTCCCAGCTACTTTGGAGGCAGAAGCAGGAGAGGTTGCTGTGAACTGTGATGCCACAGCACTCTACCGAGGGCGACATAATAAAACTCTGTCTCAAAAAAAAAAAAAAAAAAAAAACAACCGAGGGCTTCATGGCAGAATTCTACCACATATTTAAAGAAGAATTACCATACCTTCCAAAACCCTTCCAAAAAATTGAAGAAGAGGGAACACTTCCAAACTCATTTTACAAGACCAGCATTAATCTGATACCAAAACTAGTAAAGGACAATATTAGAAAAGAGGCTAATATCCCTGATAAACACATATGCAAACATTCTCAACAAAATACTGGCAAACAGAATTCCATAGCACATTAAAAGGATCATACACCATAATCAAGTGTACTTTGCACATATCATCAAAGGATGGTTCAACATACAAAAATCTTTAAATGTGATACACCATATTAACAGAATGAAGGACAAAACCATATGATCAGCTTAATAGATGCAGAAAAAATTTGAGAAAATTCAGAATCTTTTCATGATTAAAAACTCTCAATAAATTAGACATAAAAGAAATGGACCGTGATGTATATGAAAAGACCACAGCTAACATCATACTCAATGGGAAAAAACTTAAAGCTTTTCCTCTCAGATCCTGAACAAGACAAGGATGCCAACTCTTGACACTTCAGTATAGCACTGGAAATCTCAGAAAAGTTAAGCAATAGAAAAAAATAAACAGCAACCCACCTGAAGACAAAGAAGCTAAATTGTTCCTGGTTGAAGATGACATGATCTTATACAATATACAGAAAACTCTGATTCCACCAAAAACTGTCAGAACCGGCAAATGAATACAAAAATCAACAAAATAAAAATTAATACTATTTCTTTACACTAATAATGTAAAATCAATCCCATTCATAAAAGCATAAAAAAAAAAAAAAAAAAATACTTAGGAGTAAATTTAACCAAAGAGGTGAAAGACCTATATACTGAAAACTATAAAGTGTTGATGAAAGAAATTATAAACAACAAAAACAAATGGAAAGGTGTCCTATGTTCATGGTTGAATTAATATTGTTAAAATGTCCATACTACTCCAAGCAGTCCACAGAGCCAATATAACCCCTACCAAAATGCCAGTATTATTTTTTGCAGAAATAGAAAAAAAATGCAACAATTTGTATGGAACCACAAAAGGCCCCAAATAGCCAAACCAATCTTCAGCAAAAGGAACAAAGCTAAAGCATCACACTGCTTGACTTCAAAATATACTACAAACCTGTAGTAATCAAAACAGCATGGTGTTGGCACAAAAACAAGCATATCAACCAATAAAACAGTAGAGAGAGCCCAGAAATAAAACTGCACATCTACAGTCATTTGATTTCTGACAAAGGTACCAAGAACACACAATGGAAAAAGGACAATCTTTTCAATAAATGGTACTGAGAACAGGGTATTCCTATATAGAGGAATGAAATTAGACCCTTATTTCATACCATATACAAAATCAGCTCAAAATGTATTAAAGACTTAAACTAAGGCCTAAAACTATAAAAATACTAGAAGAAAACATAAAAGAAAAGCTTCATGACCTTGGCAAAGATTTCTTGCATATGAACCTAAAAGCACAGGCAAGAAAAGCAAAAGTAAATAAGTGTAATTGCATCAAACTAAAAAACTTCTGCACAACAAAGGAAACAATTAATAGTGTGAACAGACAACGAATGGAAGGGGTGAAAATCTTCACAAACCACAAGTCTTATAAGGTGTTCATATTCAAAATATATTAATATAAGGAACTCAACTCAATAGCAAGAAGGACAGAATCTGATTAGAAAAACAAGCAAGTGACCCGGATATTGCTCAAAAGAAGACATACAAATGTCCAACAGATACACAAAAATATGCTCATCACCACCAATCATCAGGGAAATGCACATTAAAGCCACAATGAGATATCATCTCATATCTGGTAGATAGGCTATTGTCAAAATGATTAAAGACAGGAAGTGTGGGCAAGGGTTATTAGAACAAAGAACCCTGTGCACTCTTGTGGGAATGTTTGATTTAAAGTGATTATGAAGGCTGGGCACGGAGGCTCACGCCTGTAATCCTAGCACTCCAGGAGGCCAAGGTGGGTGGACTGCCTGAGCCCACGAGTTGGAGACCAGCCTGAGTGAGAGTGAGACTCCATCTCTAAAAATAGCTGGGCGTTATGATGGTTACCTATAGTCCCAGCTACTTGGGAGGCTGAGGCAAGAGAATAGCTTAAGCCTAAGAGTTTGAGGTTGCTCTGACCTGCGACACCACAGCACTCTACCGAGGGTGACAAACTGAGACTCCCTCTCAAAAAAAAAAAAATAAATAAATAAATAAATAAATAAATAAGTAAAATAAATAAAGTGATTATGAAAATCAGTATGGTGGTTCCTCAGAAAACTAAAACAGAATTACCATATGATCCAGCTATCACACTTCTGGGTATACAGCCAAAAGAAACAAAACCAGTATGCTGAAGAGATACCAACACACTCCCACGTTCATTATAACATTATTCACAATAGGTAAGATATAGGTAAGATATGGTAGGTGTCCATCACTGGATAAATGGACAAAGAAAGTCCAAAGAAAGTCCATCAGCAGTAGGTGTCCATCACTGGATAAATGGACAAAGAAAACATGGCATATATATACAATGGAATACTATGCTACCTTAAAAAAGAAGGAAATTCTTTCATTTACATAAGCATGAACCTGGAAGACATTATACTAAACCAGGCATATAAACCAGGCACAGAATGACAAATACCTGGACTTCAGAAAAGACTTGGAAGATTCAAATTCCTCACTTACATATGGAATCTAAAAACGTTGAACCTAAAATAAATTAATTAATTAATTAAACTTATAGAATGGTAGTTATTACAGGTTGAAAGAGAGGGGTGGCTAGGGAAACAAAATTTCAGTTAGACAGAAGGAATAACCTTTTGATAGTTATGACACAGAGTGGTGACTAGAATAATAATGCAGTGTCTATTTCAAGATTACTAAAAGAATGGGTTTTAAATGTTTTACCACAAGATAATTATGTGAGGTGACAGACCCATTAAATTTAGCTAGATTTAATTATCCCACAACATAAACATATTGGAACACTGTATTGTACCTCACAAATATGACACATACAATTGTCAATTAAGAATAAAATTTTAAAAATAAAAATTTTAAAAGAAGGGTTCAAATTAAAGAGAGAAACAAAAGAAGTCAAAGGGAGACATCTGGGTGGAAATAAGGCAGAGCATGTCTTTAAAACAAGAGCAAAAGAGTTAGAAAAACACGATCACAAGAAATAGAAATTAGGAATCCATGGTCATTGATCCTGCACTCTATTTCCACCGACTCTCCTTGCTAGTGGTTGCTTCAATCCTGTGCTTGTATGTCCCAATAAAAGTGGTGCTATTTTCATCTCTAATAGATGAATAAATGTACTTTTATATGTCCAGCGTATTACTGCTTGCCAAGAAATCATCTTTGATTACTTCTGTCCCTACTCCCAACATTATACAGGTCACTTAGTCTAACTGGTTCTCCTAAATACTACAGTTCTTTAATCTCTCCCTCTTTTCTATTCCCACATAACCTCATAATTGGTCTCCAGTCTTATTCTTTCACATCCCTCCTTGCTTCTAAGCCATCTATTTCCCATTCAATCATTCATTCAACAAATATTTAGACCCCTACTAATCTTTTCGGGGTAAAAGTCAGTCTTCTGTATCCAATGCAATTTATCACAGCTCTTTTTTGTAATGAAAAATGGTTGAAAACAACCTAATAGTAAACTAATTAAGTACACTGTGGCCCATAGAAAAAAGAGAAAATTAAGCGGCCACAAGAAAAGGAAAAGAAAACAAAAGCAGAAGGGAAAATAAGAGGAAACTTTTAATGTATTAATGTAGAAAGATCTTGCCAAAATAAAGAGCTCTGTGAACACAGCAAGGTGCACAGTAGTGAACTGGGACTATAGATACCTGCTACAACACCTGGCTAGTTTTTCTGTTTTTAGTAGAGACAGGGTCTCACTCTTGCTCAGGCTGGTCTTGAACTCCTGAGCTCAAGCAATCCACCCACCTCAGCCTCCCAGAGGTCAGTGAAGTGAAGCATAGTGTGCTGTCATTTGTGTAGAAGGAGGCAGACAGACACAGATTCATATATATATATTTTTTTTGTTGTTGTTGTTGTTGTTGTTGTTGTTCTTTTTTCGTTTTTGAGACAGTCTAAAGCTGCCCCAGTAGAGTGTTGTGGCATCATAGCTCACAGCAACCTCCAACTCCTGGGTTCAAGTGATCCTCTTGCCTCAGTTTTTCCATTTTTAGTAGAGACGGGTTTTTGTTCAGGCTGGTCTCAAACCTGTGAGGTCAAGCAATCACCCTCCTCGGCCTCCCAGAGTGCCATATATTTTTATATTACTTAAATTTTCAGAACATAACTTTGGGAAAATACAAAAGAAATGCGTGCAGTGGAAGATTATCAGGTAAATGGAAAAATTTTCACTATATATTCTTCAAGGTTAATTTTTGAACCATGTAAACACGCCATTTACTAAAATGAATAAAGTGTCAATCGGATCATACCACTTTACTAGTTAAGTTCTTAAGGAATCCCCATCCTCTTTCATAGTAATGTAATCTAAACTTCAGAGCCTAATCACTCATGCTCTCTCTAACCCTATACTTCCTTCTGAAATTCCATGAGCCATTTCATCTCCATGCAGATGTGACTGCTCAAGGATCACTTTCTCCAGGCCTTTCCTACCCACACATCCCTGTCCAAGGTGGCTCATGTGCCCCTTATTTGGGTATCACTGATAAATACCTCTATCTGTCCAAACAACCGACTCTCACATACACATAAGCACCCATAGTATCTTAATTTGGAGTTTTTATCATCCCTAGATTCTGGGCTTTTCAGGGACCAGAAATACAATTTTCCTTTTTTTTTTTTTTTTTTTTTTTTTTAAGACAGAGTTTTACTCTGTCACCCTGGGAAGAGTGCCGTGGTGTCATCATAGTTCATAGCAACCTCAGTCTCTTAGGCTCAAGCGATCCTCTTGCCTCAGTCTTCAGAGCAGCTGGAACTACAGATACCCACCACAACACTCAGCTAGTTTTTCTATTTTTAGTAGAGACAAGGTCTTGTTCTTGCTCAGGCTGGTCTCGAACTCCCGAGCTCAAGCAATCCACACACCTGGGCCTCCCAGAGTGCTAGGTTTACAGGCGTGAGCCATCGTGCCTGGGCAAATTTTCCATTTCTGTACCTCCCTCCAGTACCTAGCATGGTGTGTGATCCACAGAAGACACTCAAAAAATCTTTACTGACTGAATGAGATCATGACTATAATAAAGAATTTATCATCTGAATTATTCATAACTAGAACTATAAAAATTCTATTTAATTTATAACACATAGTCTCAGACATAGATTAACATGTCATCATCATCATGAAACCTGTTTAACAGGCTCAGCTCAAGACTGAACTAGGTTATGCATCATTCCTACTATATCCTAAGGGTCTGGGACACAAGATTCCCCAAGCCTAAAAAGAGAAATCAGAATTTTAAGCAGCTCTACAAAGAAGTAGAAAAACTAAAGATTTGAGACAAGAGCTTTAGTGTAGTCTTAAAATGATTATTAGATCCTTAGATCCTCTAATAAAAGGTTTCATAAAGGACTTAATGGGGGGAAAAAGCTTTCCCACAGGAGAAAAGTAGGTCCTGTTATGAGAACAATTGGCTCATCCCTCAGCTCAGCACAAGGCCCATAAGAAGCTTGCCAATTTTACCTAATGAATTTTTACAATTATCTAATTGTTTTCATCCTCTTCTTCCTCAAGGTGAGTATCAACAGTAATACAATCACGACTTTCACAGTGGACTCTTGGCCTAGTTTCTTTTCTTCTTTCATTAACCATCAGAGATAGCCAGTGCTGAGTAAGCCAAATTTCTATAGTTCCCTCCAAATGAAATTCTGGATGCTACAGACAAAAATAGCCTACATGGCACTCAGTGGATCACAATTTCTCATTTACACTAATGAAGTTTTCTGTCCTCCAAATGTCAAATGTCATTCTAGTGCATCAAGTGTCTCAGACTATAGGAGCCCAAGCCAAAAAGAAAAAGGAATCATTTTAATCAAGTCGTCTTTGAAGGTCCATATTCAAACAATCTATTCCACCCAGAATCCAAAGGTCAGATAAAATCCCCTATGCTACACCATTCAAGCTGGAAACATAAGTAAAGTCAAGAATAGTTCTATTATTCAATAGACTAATAATATTTGGGTTCTACACGTAGGACAAGTGCAGAGGGTGTCTGCTACTTTGGTCCACCCAGTACCCAGTATCCATTCCCTACTTCTTGTAATAGTGCCTGAGGTTCCTTTCAAAAACCACTTCTTAAACTAAGTGGCCTAGGTGGAGTTGGATGACTCTATTCCATCTCCTGTGATTTAGGCCTGGCCAATCGTGGCATCCTCTTGACCTCAGGGGTGTAATGAGGGATAGGCCCATGATCCAACCCAAATTCATCTTGGAACTTTGGCTGGAGCTACCAGGAAAAGGGAACTTATTTTCTTCCAGTTTTTTTAATAAGTGGGAGGAGTCATTACCTGAGAATGAAGTCAACTTAGAAGAAGAAGAAGAACCAAGAGACAGCCAGAGACCTGAGATATGACCTGAGGCCCTAGATCCAGCCATGTCTGGGACCATACGGACTCTTGAACTTCCCAGCTGTGAGAGCTATAACTGTACTCTTCCCCTCTTTTTTCCTGGTTAAGTCAATTTTAATTGTTTTTTTGTTGTTATTTACTTTCTACTGTAAGATTTTTGTTTTATATATAAAAATGAAATAAGTGCACGCAGAGCTCTTCTGTATAGTTGTCTCCTCTTTCCTTCTTTCCTGTCCTCAAACCTAACATTAAAAACGAAAGGTCATGAGAAAGCTGAGTGAACAATAAGAGAAGCATGTTCTCTAGATCTGTCCACAAACCGCTACCTTACCTATCAATACAGGGCTTATCCATCTGTACCCTTCTCTCACCCTACTGCCTCCACAGACACTAATCACAGACGAAATAACACTGAAAAAGTTTCTTCCAGCCCTGAGCTTTATGATTCCAATAAGCTTCACCTATAAAGTGGGAGATAATCTCTCTCACAAGATTCTGGAGAGGAAAAATACAGCAAAAGAATGTTTTACAAAAGTTTCTTTCCAAAGTACCTGACCTAGAGATTAAAACAGGTCTAATAATACTTCCAATGTAGAATAACACAACTTAGCTGGGGACAGTGGCTCACGCTTGTAATCTCAGCATTTTAGGAGGCTGACACAGGAGAAGTGCTTGAGGCCAGTAGCTCAACACCAGCCTGGGCAACAGAGGGAGGCCTCATCTCTACCAAAAAAAATTTAAAAATTAAAAAGTTAGCCATGAATGGTGGCACACACCTATAATCCTAGCAACTCAGGAAGTTGAGACGGGATGATGACTTGAGCCCAGGATGGGCAACAAACAGAGTGCCTGTCTTTTAAAAAACAAAAACAAAAAAACCCCATCAACTATACAAACACAAATAATTCTACATTAAAGCATAAAAGATTAAAGAGAATCAAGCAGTGAGGTACAGTGGTACATGCCTATAATCCCAGCTGCTCAGGAACCTAAGGAGGGAAGATCAGTTGAACCAGGAATTCGAGACCAGCCTGGGCAACAAAATGAGACCATCTGAAGAAAGAGAAAACAAGATGCCATCAGACGAAAAAATTCTATAGCAATTTAGGGGATAGAAAAACTACTTCCTAGAAAAAAAGGTTTCATGAAAGAGATGACGTTTAATTGTGCCTTGATGCCCAGGGAAGCATTACCCAATCAGAAATATCATCAGACAGAAATCAGAAAAACTTTACCTAGACCTACAGACTTGCCACATGCAATTTTAGCATCCCATGATCCTAAATGCTTTTTCAAACAACTCTTCTAAAGATATTTGGAGATTAAAACATTTTGCTTCCTTGTTACAAAATAATAAGCTGTATAGAAAACTGTTGGAATAATTTTCTCATTGAGAATTATATTTTTTAACCAGAGGGAATTTAAGCCAATTTTTAAAATATCTGTGTTTTTTCCCATACCATTATTTCTTTTTAAAAAAGACAAGGTCTCACTTTGTTACCCAAGGTGGAGAACAGCAACACAATCACAGCTCACTGCCACCTCAAACTCCTAGGCTCAAGTGGTCCTTCCACCTTAGACTTCTAAGTTGCTGGAACTGCAGGAACACACCACCATGCCCCACTAATTATTTTATTTTTATTTTCTGTAGAGATGGGGTCTTCCCAGGGTAGCCTCAAACTCCTGGCCTCAAGTGATCCTCCTGCCTCTACCTCACAAAGTGCTGGCATTATAGGTGTGAGCCACGGTGCCTGACCATCAATTCTTATTGCCATAACTTTTGGGGGAAGTTGTAAATTACTTGAGGGGAAAGCCCTCTTTACTTCTTTGTGCCACTCTCCTTGTCAAGTGCTCATTATATGAATTAAAGTATTTTTCAAAGCCTCGTACCTAAAATGTTACGTTAAAAGGTATGAACATGTCACTCCCAGAAAACCTTAAATTACTTGCACTTCCCAGAACACACTGTGCACTTCCACAATGTGCCATGTGCTGATGCTACTTTCCTTCTTGGAATGTCCTCTAATCTGCCCTTCTATCCTTAGGTCCTATAAATGTCTTCTCCAAGACCTAGCTCAAATGTGACCTTTTCTTTTAGGCACTACCTGACTTTTCCAGGAAGAATAGATGTACTCTGTACATACTCCTATAATATCTTCACCATAGAAAAATGATACTTACATATGACGTGTGTGTGTGTGTATGTGTGTGTGAGAGAGAGAGAGAGAGAGAGAAACACCTACCACAAAAAGAGAGAGAAACACCTACCACAGAAAGAGAGAGAAACACCTACCAGAGTAAAAATTCTACCAGGGTAGTGTATAGGTCTTTTTCTTTTCTGTATATCCAGCATGTAGGACAGAGTTTATGTATAATAACTTTTTGTTGAATTAAACCAAATAAATGGAAAACAAAAAGAAAAAAGAGACAGAACTATCACTATGACCATTTACTTCTCCTGCAATATTGAACTTCCTGAATTTATAGAGTAAATGGCTAAGTTCATCTGCAAATGAATTAAACAACAGAAACCAAGGAAAACATAGAGATTAAGAATTGCTTGCTATGAAGTCATTTGTCTTAATGACAAAGTTACTTCAAGTTCAATTATTAGGTGAAGAGTCCTTAAAGACTTGTAGGAGTTCTTCTCACCAACCACTAATTTCTTAATAGACTGAGATGCCCTTAAGCATTATAGAAACTGAATATAAGAACTGGTCACAGATGATCCCTACTGCATTCACAAAACTACATAGTGATGAAAAATATATTGTAGCAAATGTAATTCAAAAGATGCTGCCAGCTATACACATTCTAGAACATACAGGAAGATGGAGCATTTAAAATGAGGAATGTTCAATATAGGCCAGAAGGTTCTACGCCAGTGGTTCTCAACCTTCCTAATGCTGTGGCCCTTTTAAACAGCTCCTCTGAGTCATGACCCACAGGTTGAGAACCACTGTTCTAGGCAAAATTTTGTTACTGACCAATGTGTATATGCAAATGAGACAGCTGCCCAGTTAATTACAAAGTAGATATACAGAGACAGGGCTTTCTTCTTATGAAACTGATTATCAATTATGATGCAAGTTAGAGAGGAATTAAAATCAAGAATGGGCAATATGCACTAAAACACTAGTCAGGACTCCTCACCACACAAAAGACAAAGGTCAAAATTATACAAGATGAAAAAACAATGAGAAGCCCAGCTACCAACCTCCAATACTCTATACAGAGAGACTAAATCACAGTCCTGACTCTCACAATAGACAGGCATCTTTAATAATTGTTAGGTAAGAGTAAGCACATACCACTATGGTAGCATACAGAAATACTGAAGGAGAGGAGGTCAGGTTAAGACCTGATTTGTGGATTGGTTACCTCTCACCTAAGTCTGAACATTGGTCAGAATCAATCCAGAGAAAAGAAAAGAGGAACGGGAAAAAAAAAAAAAAAAGGATTAGAGGGTACTAGATATACAAGAAGGAGCTCTAGTTTAGGAGTTGGAAGACGGGGCTTCTAGTCCCAAAAGCTGTCTCCACAAACACACCAATATGCAAAGTACCTGGTGGATGGAAGGATATAACAGTTGTTATTACTGTTATTACTTATACTAGACCTAACACATCCAGGCACTATGCAAAGACATGTGATAAAGCAACTACAGTTTGTTTACCCTTCCTATATACTAAATTGCTAAGAATAACAGGATGAGTAATATTAATACAAGTCCACTCCGCCCTTAAGAAGCAGAGTTCACGGCACTGGACTACAGAAAAGTACACAAACACGTTGCAGACAATGAGACCCTGGGTCCTGAGTTCCTCAGCTAATAACTGAGGAATTGAAGATTTAACCCCGAATCTGTCTGACTGAAAATTCTGAGATCTTCACCAAGAGGAAAAGGTAGAGAGAAAAAGAAAAAAGTAAGGGGTAAGAAATAAAAAAGGAACTTCAATCTTCACACCAAACCACCTAATGCTCTATTATGCAAAGCTCCAAGATGCATCCTGCCTTCCGGTAATGGACCGGGGAGGAACTCCTCAAACTGGATCAGCAGGTGCGCGATTTGGGTGTGGTTATAACCTTTACCTTCCTTCCAGCCGACCCCTTGCCTTGCCCATTCCAACCCTGTCCAGCAACCCCCACCCGCCTAAGAAGAATCCACGAAGCACCTTGGTGGGTGCGAGCGGCCGCTCTCCCGGGATCGGGCCCGGGGCATTCGCCTCCCTGGAGTATCGGTGCGCGGCCGCCGAACTGCCATGTGCCCCGGGCCGCGGGGGCGTGCCGCAGCCGCAAGAGCCCGCAAGGGACGCGGTCCCTGCACCGATCCCGGCCTCCTCGCTCCTCGCTGCCCCGCACAGCAGCAAGAGCAGCAGCAGCAGGAGGACAAGCTTGAACGCAGTGCATTGTCCACTAGCCGGCACTAGCGCGGGCGCAGCCATGTTGTCCCGCGGGCCATGTGACCCAATGGGTCACGTGTCCCCTCCCTCCTTAAAGGAACCGAATCTTGCGCTGACTTCTAAAGTCACCAGTAAAGTTACCTTCTCTCCATCTTTCTCCAGGTACCTCTGCTCTGGAGCGCTCCTGCTTGGCTCTGCTGAAGTTCAGACGTCCCCAAACACAACCAAACTCTACAAGACCGAGGCCATTCACAGTCTGTGCGCTCCTTTAGAGTTTCTTGGTTGAAAAGTGACAAATTTATTGGGCATTCGCTAAGTGACAGAACACTACACTGAGTACTTCACTTTTAAAAATCTCATTGAAATAACAAAATCTCATTTAATCCTCACAAGGACCCTGTAATATTGGGTTAACAGAGCAATCGGTGGCTTGCCCAAGGTCACATAGGAAGTAAGTGTCAAATCGGCTTTTAAACTCAGAGATTCTAAATTCAAACCCTGAGTTTTAACCATTATTCTGCATTATAGACAACTAAGTTTCCCCTAACAGTAAACAAAGATGAAGATAAATATATTGAAGGACACTTCATGGGGGTACAGTTAAGGAAATCCAGACCGTGGGTTATGTACAAACACATCAGTATTTTGTGTTTCTCAGAGTATTGTGCGGCAGGAACCAGTGGCTTATGCCTGTAATCCTAGCACTCTGGGAGACCGAGGCAGGTGGATTGCCTGAGCTCAGGAGTTGAAGGTCAGCCTGAGCCAAGAGCAAGACCGGGTCTCTAAAAATAGCCCGCCTTGTGGCAAGTACCTATAGTCCCAGCTACTTGGGAGGCTTGAAGTGAGAGGATCACTCAAGCCCAAGAGTTTGAGGTTGTTATGAGCTATGACACCCTGGTAGTCTAGAAAGGGCGACAAAGTGAGACTGTTTCAAAAACAAAAACAAAACAAAAACGTGTCCCCAACCAGCACCATCTGCATCACCAAGAAACTTGTTAGAAATGTAATGCAGAACTGAAATTTCTGGGAACAAGACAGAGCAATTTGTGTTTTAAGAAGTTCCCAGATTGGGCGGGCCTGTGGCTCAAAGGAGTGCTGGCCCCATATACTGGAGGTGGAGGGTTCAAACCCAGCCTTGGCCAAAAAAACTGCAAAAAAAAAGAAGTTCTCAGATGATCGGGGCTCAGCTGTAGCTCAGCGGCTAGGGCGCCAGCCACATACACCAGAGCTGGCGGGTTTGAACCCAGCCCTGGCCTACCAAAAAACAATGACAACTACAACCAAAAAATAGCCAGGAGTTGTAGCAGTCACCTATAGTCCCAGCTACTTGAGAGGCTGAGGCAAGAGAATCACTTAAGCCCAAGAGTTTGAGGTTGCTGTGAGCTGTGGTCAGCACTTGACCCAAAGTGACAGCTTGAGACTCTATCGCAAAAAAAAAAAAAAAAAGTTCCCAGATGATTCTAATGCACGCTAAAGTTTAAGAATCACACTATTCTTCAGTTTTGTGAGAAACAAAACACAAAACAAATAACAAGAGAAACTTAGAGATTAACAATGACATAGCTAACCAGCTGGAATATTTAATATGAATCTTATCTAAATACTTATTCAAACTTACTAATTTCAAAATTTAGACATGATCAAGAAAATCTGACCACTTAACCAATAATGATATTTGATAAAATTATGGAATTCTTGTAAATTTTGTTTTTAGTTTTTAGGAGTGATAGTGGTATTTGTTGCCATGCTTTTGAAAAGAATCTCTTTATGTGTATATATATATCGAAATATATATGGATAAAAAGATATTCTGTCAAGGGTTTGCCTCTTATAAAATGGGTGATGGGGATGGCTAAAGATGAAGGATCATCTTGGCTACAACAGTATTATCGGTATTGGGTTGATAGTTATCTGAGTGTTTATTGCACTATTCTCTCTACTTTAGTATGTGTTTGCATCTGTTTAATATGACAAGTCCTTCCCTCCTTGTTGAATGTTTTACAGTTTTCCAAGAGCTTTCATGCATTTTCTCATTTGAAATTACAACCAGTGGCAAGAAAGCTATACTCATTTCAAAACTGATGAGGCTAAATGATCAATGCCTTAACTAACATTTTATGTATTGAGTGCACATTCCAGGGTCCAGATCAAAGACGATCTTTGTTCATCTTTTCAGAAGATCACTACACTTCCTGTGCTGGCTGCCCTTCAGAGACTTAAACTCCTTTGATTCATGATCCTGCTATACTATTAGGCTATATGCTCCATGAAGTTAAGGATCTTGCCTATTTGTTTGCCACAGTATTAACAAAATCAAGCAAAGGCCTGGCATGTGATAAGCACTCAATGTAAACATTTATGTATAAATGAATGAATTAAATGAATAAACAAATGAATGATCATTAGCTTTTTCTCTTAAAAGAAGCAAATGATTGAGAATATAATACAGATTTTGGAGTCAGAAAGCACTGTGGTTAAAGCTGGCCACTTACAAAAGTTATGACCAAGGCAAATTACTTCACCTTTGTGAGCCTCTTTATCTTCATGTGTAAAATGGGGATAACAACGCTTCCTTCCTAGAGATGTTAGGAGGATTAAATGAGACAAAATATATAAAAGGCTTAGCCTGGAGCGTGCATATTTAACATATCTCCCAAAAAAGTATGCTATTATTAGTAATCATTATCAAAGATAGAACTTTGTTGATTTTCCAAGAAAAGAACCAACCCATTATATATTTTCTTCTTGGTCAGTAATCAATGAGCAAGTGGAAAATATTGATGAGAAATCCCTAGGTGATGAGCCCTATGCTAAAAATTAAGAGTTAAAAGTCCAGGTAATCCTAGCACTGTGGGAGGCTGAGACAGGTGGATTGCTTGAGTTCAGGAGTTCAAGACCATCCTGAGCAAGAGTGAGACCCCAACTCTACTAAAAATAGAAAAACAAGCTGGGCATATTGGTGCATTCCTGTAGTTCCAGCTATGCAGGAGACTGAGGCAACAGGATTGCTCAAGCCCAAGACTTTGAGGTTGCTATGAGCTATGACACCATAACACTCTACCTAGGGCAACACAGTGAGACTCTGTCCCCCGCCCTCCCCCCAAATGAGTTGAAAGTCCAACTCAGCAATGAACTCTTTACAAATTAATATCTCCAATTTGAGCTCCTTCTGTCTGATGAAGCTGGATGAAAGACCCTAGTCCTGAAAATCACTTATGTCCTCACTGAACAGCACAGAGACCAGCACAACCTCAGTGGAGTGAGCAAGGCAGGAAGTAAAAAGAAGGGAGATCTGAGAGGTAACAGAGACAAGGTGATGTAGAATCTGGTAAGCTTTTACTTTAAGTGAAGATCGGTACCATTGCAATTTTGAGATGACACTTGATGCTTTTCCTGCTGAGCAGGGCCAATTTTCCTGCCAGGTTAAAGGCTCCTCTTCTTGCCTACTGGTCCCTGAACAAAAAAAAACAAAAGTAGTAATAGTTCAAGGGGACCTTTGCTGTGTCCACAGAAAGAGAGCACCTCCTTGAGGACCAGGTTCTCCAACTCTGTAGAGCCTAGAATTGTAGAACAAAGTCCCCAGTGGGTTAGAAGGAATGAAAGTAAGGGGGCCACTTCTTGGTTTCCAAACCATATATTCTTCCTACGTGGGGACACAGTGCTCTATAGACATCCCTGATTGAATGCATATACTGCCTCCTTATACGTGGTCCCATCCTTGCAGAGGATAGCCTCCAAGCTGGCATTCCAGCTATGCCTTCAGTAAGCCATTATTACCCTTTATGAGGCTAACTGCATCTGGTCCGTATTGTATGAGATACCACTGTTGGCTCCTGTGACTGTGGCCTAACCTTGTACCTCCTTCGTGATAAAGCAGGTCCTCTGGGCAGATTGCTGTATTGTGTGGAAATGTATGCCAGATGGATCGGACATTCTGCAAACACCATTAAGGCTCAGATCAAAATTTTATCCTGTCTTCAGTTGATGGACATTTGGCTCTTTTTGGCTATTTTGAATAATATTGACATGAGCATTCATGTACAAGTTTTTGTTTAGGCACGTGTTTTCATTTCTTTCAGATGTATAGTAGGAGTGAGATTGCTGAGTCATATGGTGACTCTATGTTCAACCTTTTGAGGAACTGCCAGACTATTTTTCAATATAGCTGTACCGTTTTTACAGTCCCACCAGCAATGTGCAAGAGGTCCAATTTCTCCATGATGTAGTTAATCCATATATCCCTTTAGAGTAAAATTTCTTTCTCCTGTATTGGGCCCAGCACATCCTCAGCCAAGATGTACTGAGATTTGATGCTGGTTATAACCTGGCACCCACAAGGGAATGTGGAGGCAGCTGCTGTGGGGAGTGAAGGAGTATTGCTTTCTGAGCAAAAGGCCTCTAGTGCATGCATTATCTTCCCATGTGGAGGGACTGCTGGTTCTTAGTGGGGAGGCCACCTCTGCAGAAGGGGCCCTGGAAAGTCTGAAAAACCACATTTCTTAAGGGTGGCCACCTAGGTGTCCTTGTACCACATTTCAGGTTTTCCAACCAAATCCTAACCTTAGCATAGAAGACCAACCTCGGCTGAGCATCCAAACAACTCTGAAACTCCTAGTTCTGACAATTAGATCAGAAGCCTGCTGCTGCCTTGCAGAGCAGAAGAAAAAGACCATCTTGGGAGCTACCAAAAAGGTCCCCTGGATTTTCCACTTAGGCTTTAGCTGTTTGTTAACTGCTCTCAGCTTCTCATTATTCTTCTGTAGGGAAGGTCAGTGCAACTTGGTAATACCCGGCCAATTTCATTATCCTTTTTACATTGTCCCTCTACACATTACAAGCTCCTGAGTCAGTGTGCTGGCAGTGTTCCTTGTCACCTGGACATTTTCCCAGGTCACCACCAGTAAAAACTTTTAGAACTTGGGCTGCCACCTTGTGCCAGGGACTATCCACACCCCATATATACTCAAGATGGGATCCTTATCACCAGTCAGGCAGTAGGTGACCCAGTCCCCAAACTCCATCCTACCACCTGTTTTCTCAGACCACTTCCACTACCAACCGCATTGGGTGGTTCCACATAATAAGAGATGTCAGGATGAAAGTAATTTTAGATGCAAGAGATTCTATTGATAGTAACCCCTGTGAAAACGAAAGGGGGGAGAGGATAGGAAGAAATAGGAAGGTAAGGCCTCCAAACTGAATACAAATCTGATACCTGTGGACAGAGGCAGGAAGGAGGGTTGGAGAAGACTCTTGAGTCTAGGCTGGCCCAACTGGAGCCATATGAGGCCCAGAAGGCCTCCGCAATCCAGCCCCTGCTTTCCATTCCTTCATGTTGTCCTTTGCTCACCACGTTCCAGCCATGGCATCCTTCCCACTGCTCCTAGAACTCAAGCACAGCCCTACTGCAGGGTCTTTACACTTGGCACCTCCTTCCACCCATAATGCTCAGCTCTTTTCATGGCTGCCTCTTCTTTGTCATTTGGGTCTCAGCACATGCATAACTTCCTCAGGGAAGTCTTCCCCAGTCTCCAAATGTAAAATAATCCTTCCCTCTTTTGCTCTTTCACATCAGCTCTTTTATCGTCTTCAAAGCACTTGCCACCACCTGAAAGAATTTTGCTTGTTCCTCTCTTTCCCATGGGGGCAGGTACAACATCTTTAGGATGCAATGTTTCCTCAATGCCCAGAACAACACTTAGCATGTACAAGTACTAAGTAAATATTTATTGAGTGAATGTATACACCAACAAAAGACAAAAAATCTTCATACTATGAAAGAATAAAATATTGAACACCAACATTCTTCGAATAACAGTGCTTCAGAACATCGTAAGACCACTCCTGGAGGTCATGGTCTTTGTCTTAGTAGAAGCTTGCTGCCTGACCATATGGTCATGTAGACATTCAAGATGGGACTTCCCATCTTTACACCCAGTAAGGACTACAAGGTGGCACTTCCATCCAAGGGCTGTGTGAATATTCTTTTTAATTCATTCCACACGTATTTATGGAAAGCTGACTGGCAGCCAAGTGCTAGTGATGCAGTAGGTCTGGGGTGGGGCCAAGAATTTGCATTTCTGACCGTTCCCAGTCGATGCTCTTCCTGCTGATCTGTACACTTTGTAAAGCCACTCTTGGTACCCCTTACCACTGTGCTGGCTGGTGCATTCTTCTCTTAGCAATACTGGCACTATTCCAGGGACTGAGAATTTAGCAGTGAACAAAACAGGAAAAATCATTGCCCCTGTGATATTGGCATTAAATAGCTTAAAACTAAAATGTGAAATATTTAGAGCGTTACTTGGTACATAAGACTCATTCAAGAATTTTTAGTTATGATTATATCTATTATCAACCTATTTAATATGTAAAATTTTTCAACAGGACACTTTCATCTATATTTAGACAGCAAGAAAAGTCCAAGTAATGAGAGAGAAATTTCCCATGTGTTTCCTTCATTAGACTCCCTTCAGAGTCCTTATGATTGCAAAGCCTATTAATCGAGGCTTTTTACTTTGCTAATTAGTCCTGTAGCCAATGGGAGAAAGTTATGTGCAGAGAATGTTTTATTTCGTTTGTTTCCTCTTGTTCAAATTGTTTGGGTCTTACTTCTCCCCCTCTATGAAAGCATTGTAGACAATGCAAAGAAGAGGTACATTTTAAGGATGTGCAAAGCAGAAGCTGTAGAAAACAGAATGCTTAGATTTCAGAAGATTCTGGAAGGTAATGACACACTGCAGAGAACCGAACCAGCAGCTGGTTTAGAGGTCCCAGCAGCTGGGGGCACTTCAGCAGCAGATGTTTTTGAACTTGACTCTAGTGCAGGGGTGGCGAACACGCGGCTAGAGCCGCACGCGGCTCCCGGCCAAAATGAATTTCAGCTCTTTGCCTCTTATCATTATTTTGTATACTGTGGCTCTTTGCCAAGTTTGGATTTTGTTATGCTGCTTCTGAGGAGGGACCTCTGAGGAGCAATCTCCGAGCGCGTAGTCGAACTTGTTCGCCACCCCTGGATTATATCATTACCAAAGAGTGAGAGTTTGATCTCCTCTGACCCTATTTGGATACCCTTGATCACCTTCTCTTGCCTGATTGCGATGGCTACGACTTTCATTACTATGTTGAAAAGCAATGGAGATAGTGGGCATTCATTCCCCATTCCTGATCTGAGTGTAAATGTTTTCAATTTTACACCATTCAATATGATATTGGCTGTGGGTTTACCTCTATCAGTTTTTGAAATGTCCCTTCTATGCCTATTTTCGTAAGTGTTTTGATCATGAAAGCATGCTGAATATTATCAAAGGCTTTTTCTGCATCAATTGAGAGAATCATATGGTCTTTGTTTTTTATTTTATTGATGTGATGTATTATATTTACAGATTTGCATACGTTGAACCAACCCTGTAATCCTGGAATAAAACCAACTTGATCATGGTGTATAATTTTGTTGATGTGTTGTTGAATTCTGTTTGCTAATATGTTATTGAATATTTTTGCATCAATATTCATTCATGATATTGGTCTATAATTTTCTTTCTTTGTTGGATCCTTTCCTGGTTTGGGTAGCAGGGTGATATTTGCTTAATAGAATGTGTTGGGAAGTATTCCTTCTTTTTGTATGCTTTGGAAAATGTTGTATAATATAGGTGCTAGTTCCTCTTGGAAGGTTTGATAGAATTATGACATGAAGCCATGTGGTCCCAGACTTTTCTTTTTTTGGAGATTTCATATTGTTGATGCTATTTCAGTGATTGATATAGGTCTATTCAAGATTTCTAATTCTTTCTGGTTGAGTCTAGGAAGGTGGTGTGCTTCCAGGTATTGGTCCATTTCCTTCAGATTTTCATATTTTTGGGAGAAGAAATTTTTATAGTAATCATTGAGGATTTTTTAAATTTCTGAAGTGTCTGTTGTTATTTCTCCTTTATCGTTTCTGATAGATGAAATCAGAGATTTTACTTTTCTATTTCTCATTGGGTTGGCCAAAAGTTTATCAATTTTGTTAATCTTTTTTAAAAACCAACTTTTTGCTTTGTCGATCTTCTGAATTATTCTTGTGTTTTCAATATCTTTTCATTCTGCCCTAATTTTGGTTCTTTCTTTTCATCTGCTGGGTTTGGTGTTAGAATGTTCTTGCTTTTCCAGTTGCTTGTGATGATCCATTAAGTTGTTGGCTTCCTTTCTTTCTGTTTTCTTCATGAAGACTTCCAATGCTATAATGACCAAGTCGGTTTTATCCCAGGGTCTCAAGGCTTGTTCAATATACATAAATCTATAAATATAATTCAACACATAAACAAATTAAAAAACAAAGACCATGTGATTCTCTCAATTGATGCAGAAAAAGCTTTTGATAATATCCAGCATCCATTCATGATCAGAACACTTAAGAAAATGGGTATAGAAGGACATTTCTTAAACGAATAGAGGCCATCTACAGCAAACCCACAGCCAGAATTGTATTGAATGGAGTTAAATTGAAATCATTTCCACTCAGATCAGAAACAAGGCAAGGTTGCCCATTGTCTTCACTGCTCCTTAACATTGTAATGAAAGTTTTAGCCATCACAATTAGGGAAGAAAAGGCGATCAAGGGTATCCATATAGGGTCAGAAGAGATCAAACTTTCACTCTTCACAGATGATTGTATATCAGGAAAACACCAGGGATTCTACTACAAAACTCTTAGAAGCAATCGAGGAATACAGCAGCATCTCAGGTTACAAAATCAACGTTCATAAATCAGTAGCCTTTATATATACCAACAATAATCAAGCTGAAAAAACAGTCAAGGACTCTATTCTGTTCACGGTAGTGCTAAAGAAGATGAAATATTTGGGGGTTTATCTAAAGATCTCTATAGAGAGAACTACAAATCTCTAAGAAAAGAAATAGCTGAAAATGTTACAAATGGAAAAACATACCATGCTCATGGCTGGGAAGAATCAACATTGTTAAAATGTCCATATTACCCAAAGCAATATACAATTTTAATGCAATCCCTATTAAAACTCCACTGGCATACTTTAAATGTCTCGAAAAAATAATACTTCATTTTATATGGAATCAGAAAAAACCTCGAATAGCCAAAACATTACTCAGAAATAAAAACAAAGCAGGAGAAGTCACGCTACCAGACCTGAGACTATGCTATAAATTGATAGTGATCAAAACAGCATGGTACTGGCACAAAAACAGAGAGGTAGATGTATGGAGCAGAATAGAGAATCAAGAGATGAACCAAGCTACTTACCATTATTTTATCTTTTACAAACCAATTAAAAACATTGAGTGGGGAAAAGATTTCCTATTTAACAAATAGTGCTGGGTGAACTGGCTGGTGATCTGTAGAAGACTGAAACTGGACCCACACCTTTCACCATTAACTAAGATAGACTCTCACTGGATTAAAGATTTAAACTTAAGACATTAAACTATAAAAATATTAGAATAAAGTGCAGGGAAAACTCTTGAAGAAATCAGCCTGGGTGAATATTTTATGAGGAGGTTCCCTTGGGCAATTGAAGCAAAAAATACACTACTGGGACCTGATTAAAATAAAAAGCTTCTGCACAGCCAAGAAGTAAAGCAAGCAGACAGCCCTCAGAATGGGAGAAAATATTTGCAGGTTATGTCTCTGACAAAGATTTAATAACCAAAATCCACAGAGAACTCAAACGTATTACCAAGAAAAGAATAAGTGATCCCATCTCAGGGTGGGCAAGGGACTTTAAGAGAAACTTCTCTGAAGAAGACAGGCGCACGGCCTACAGACATATGAAAAAATGCTCATCATCCTTAATCATCAGAGAAATGCAAATCAAAACTACTTTGAGATATCATCTAACTCCAGTAAGATTAGCCCATATCACAAAATC
>CAUYPK010030241.1:0-10530 GCA_963574355.1 Loris lydekkerianus
GTCTTTCCATGTCTGAGGAGGGGAACAAGGCACAGGTATGAGGTTCTGGATCTTTTCATGTTTGAGGAGGTCAGCAAGGCACAGGTATGAGGTTCTGGGTCTGCCAGTGTCTGAGGAGGCAGACAGACCTGGTCAAGCAAGGGCCAGGTATGAAGTTCTGGATCTTTCCATGTATGAAGAGGTGGGAAAGGTACAGGTAGAAGTTTCTGGGTCTGCCAGTGTCTGAGGAGGTGGGCAAGGGCCAGGTATGAGGTTGTGTTTCTGCCAGTGTCTGAGGAGGGGGACAAGGCACAGTTATGAGGTTCTGGATCTTTCCATGTTTGAGGAGGTCGGCAAGATAAGGTTCTGGGTCTGCCAGTTTCTGAGGTCAGCAAGGCTCAGGTATGAGATTCTAGGTCTGCCAGTGTTTGAGAACGTGGGGAAGACACAGGTATGAGGTTTGGGGTCGTCTTGTGTCTCAGGAAGTGGGCAAGGCATAGGTATGAGGTTCTGGATCTTTCCATATAGGAGGAGGTGGGCAAGGCACAGATCAGGTTGTGGGTCTTTCTATGTCTGAGGAGGTAGACAAGGCACACTTAACGAGGTTCTGGATCTTTCCATGTTTGAGGAGGTTGGCAAGGCATAGGTTGGAGGTTCTGCGTCTGCCAGTATCTGAGGAGGTCGGCAAGGCACAGGTATGAGGTTCAGGGTCTTCATGTGTCTCAGGAAGTGGGCAAGGCACAGGTATGAGGCTCTGGGTCATTCCATGTCTGAGGAGGTGGGCAAAGGATGCGGTTCTGGGTCTGGTTCTGGGTCTGCCAGTGTCTGAGGAGGTGGGTGAGGTACAGGTATGAGGTTCTGGATCTTTCCATGTCTGAGGAGGTGGGCAAGGAACAGGTATGAGGCTCTGGATCTTTCCATGTCTGGGATGGTGGAGAAGACAGAGGTATGAGTCTGAGGCTGGCACTGTGTGAGGAGATAGACCCTGACTTGTCAGGAAAGACCATGGTAAGGTGTTCAGTTGAGGCTTTGCCTGTTGTCTTCTTTCCAGAGGTGGATTGGGCCCAGTTTCTCTGAGCTGCACCTGAGGAAGGGCGGTGCTCTTTGAAGACATGTTCTCTGGCAGGAGGGAGGGGGGCGGGTGTCCTGGCTTCCCCTCAGCACCTTTTTCTGTCTCTCCTAGTGGGTAGGAGGACGCTACTCCCTCTGGTCAGCCATCGGACTCTCCATTGCCCTGCATGTGGGTGAGTGTGACTGTGTTCCTGTATCTTGCAGCCCCCATGGGAGATGATGTTGTAGCCTAAGGTCAAGGGTTGGGGGCACTTGTCCCTGAACACTGTCCCCACAGGCTGCTGACCTCTCTATCCTTGGGTGGAACCTTTCTTTTGCTCTCTCTCTCTCTCTTTCTCTTTTTTTTTTTGGGGGGGGGGGATAGAAACACATTCTGGCGCCCTAGGTAGAGTGCTATGGCATCATCATAGGTCATGGCCACCTCAAACTCTTGGGTTTGAGCAATCCACCTGCCTTGGCCTCTCAGAATGCTGGGATTACACGCATGAGCCACCGTGCCTGGCCAGCGGGAATATGTTTTTCAGGCCAAAAAGAGGTCTGGGTTTTCTCTTAGGGTTTCAAGTTGGCCCTTTTCTCTGCCACTCACAAGTGCAATCCTATCTATTTCCCATTCTGGGCAGAGCTAGGTCTCTGTGCTCAGAGCCAACTCTGACAAGGGCTTTGAGCAGGCCCGTTTCTTCTGACTCCTGGCTGTCCATCCAGCCTCTCCAGGCTCCAAAGAAGCTGTGCACACTGCCTGGGGGACCCAGGGTGTGGCTGTTTCTGTTGACTCTGCTTTTGTGTCACAGGTTTTGACAATTTCCAGCAGCTGCTCTCGGGGGCTCACTGGATGGTGAGTACTGAGACTCTTATTCTCTGCCAGTGCTGTCCCTTCTGCACCCTTTCTCCCTACTGGCCTTCCCTCTCCAGGCCACTGCTCATCTCCCACCTGCCCTCCTCCTGTTTCAGGACCAGCACTTCCGCACGACACCTCTGGAGAAGAATGCCCCCGTGTTGCTGGCCCTGCTGGGCGTCTGGTACATCAACTGCTTTGGGTGTGAGACCCACGCCATGCTGCCCTATGACCAGTACCTTCACCGCTTTGCTGCTTACTTCCAGCAGGTACCAGCTGCCCCCACAGATTTTGGAGTCAGCAGGGCTTGTGGGCAGGCTGGGACATCTAGGAGCTCTTTGCCTATTACCCTTGGGCATGGCCAAGGCCCACCTCTGTTTCCTGTCCATGTCGAATCTTTATAATCAGGGTCTCTTCCTTCTGAGTGTGGACTGAGTTCACCACCATGGGTTGGGGCATGACTGACTAAGGGACTGTATCTCCGCTGGGGCCATTTCTTTCTTGGACGTCATTCTGCATGCCTGCCACAGGGTGGGGTTGTGAACATAGGCCCCTGTAGCCCTTATTACCTTTGTCCCTTCAGAAAAGCAAGTCTGCATCTAGTCTGTCATGCCTGTTCAGGGGACACAGCCCTCTGCCCCTGTGGAATCTATCTCCAGAGCCCCCAAGACTGAGCAACCCGTCTACTTAATAAGATTCTATTCCTGGCCCAGTGCCCATAGCACAGTGGTTTCGGCACCAGCCACATGCACCGAAGCTTGCGGGTTTGAACCCAGCCTGGGCCAGCTAAACAACAATGACAACTGCAACAAAAAAATAGCCGGCATTGTGGCAGGCGCCTGTAGTCCCAGCTGATTGGGAGGCTGAGGCAAGAGACAAGAGACAAGAGAATGGCTTAAGCCCAAGAGTTTGAGGTTGCTGTGAGCTGTGACACCACAGCACTCTACCAAGGGCGACATAGTTAGACTCTGTCTCAAAAAAAAAAAAAAAAAAAAAAAAAAATATATATATATATATATATATATATATATATATATATGATTCTATTCCTGAAAGCCCATCCACATCTCTCCCTGCTTTTGTTTACCACAAACCTAGTCCCTGCCCTGAAGCTCCTGAGCTCCTTTGGGCAGGTCCAGGAGACTTGCATCAACTCCAGGGGGTAAATTCTGTGGGTGAAAGAGAACCAAGGCTCCCTAAGTCCCAGCTGCCTTGGAGAATTACCATCACCAGGATGTAGATGGGTACCCAACCCCTAGTGTCCAGTTGAAGTGATAGCCCTCAAAGCTGTACACTTGGGACCCCAGCTTGTCCTTCCCTTAGGAAATGAGTTGAAGGGCGGCGCCTGTGGCTCAAGGAGTAAGAGCACTGGCCCCATAGACTGGGGGTGGCGGGTTCAAGCCTGGCCCTGGCCAAAACTGAAAAGAAAAATAAAATAGATGAGTTGAAGATTTTGTGACTAATTTTGTTTTTAGGGAGGTCCTCACCTGACCTCCAGTTCCCCCTTTTCCTGGTCATGGGTCTGGGTGCATTCTAATCCAGAAATCTTGGAAGGCTGTGTCCCATGGTGCAGGGGACACAGGTGTGCAGCTTCTCCTCGTGGGCAGGCCACACCAGGTGTGCCTGAGGGATCTGAGGCACAACTTTGGCACAGTGCGTAAAGGTTGCAGGTAGAGGGCTACGTTTCTGTCCCCACTCAAGGGCGACATGGAGTCGAACGGGAAGTACATCACCAAGTCCGGCGTCCGTGTAGACCACCAGACGGGCCCCATTGTGTGGGGGGAGCCAGGGACCAATGGCCAGCATGCCTTCTACCAGCTCATCCACCAAGGTAGGGCCCATTTGGCCTGGCCCAGTGTGACCTGGGAGGGGAAGGATCTGCCAGCAGGGACTTCTTGCCTAAGTCAATCCTTTCCTCTAAGCCATAGGGATAGCTCCCTTTGCCTGGGGTTATGTGGGTGACCACAGTGCCCTTCACAGGCACCAAGATGATACCCTGTGACTTTCTCGTTCCGGTCCAGCCCCAGCACCCAATACGGAAGGGTTTGCATCACAAGGTAAGAGCCCCCACCTGGACCCTTCTCCCATTTTCCTAGGCTCAATTTACACCCAGACCTTCTAAGACCTGATGCTCTGGTCAGCAGATACATTTGTTTCCTATCCTGTCGTTACAAATCACTACAAACCTAGCATCTAAGACAACACCCGAGCTGGGTGCGGTGCTCACGCCTCTTATCCCAGTACTCTATGAGGCTGCTGCAGGTGGATTGCCTGAGCTCACAGGTTTGAGACCAGCCTGAACAACAGCAAGACCTCATCTCTAAAAATAGCTGGGTGTTGTGGTAGGCACCTGTAGTCCCAGGTACTCAGGAAGCTGAGGCAAGAGGATCACTTCAGCCCAAGGGTTGGAGGTTGCTGTGAGCTGTGACGTCACAGCACTCTACCAAGGATGACAAAGTGAGAGTCCGTCTCCAAACAAAAACAGAACACCCATTTGTTATCTCAGGGTTTCTGTAGGTCAGAAGTCCAGCAGGCTTTACTGTGTGCTTAGAGTCTTACAGGCTGAAATCAAGATGCCGGCAGGACTGTGTTTCTTTCTGGAGACTCCATTCTGGTGTTCTTTGACATTTTTTATTTCACAGAACACTTGGACCTATAGTTAAATTTCTGCAACACACTTAAATTATGTTGATCAAAAAAAGGTAAAATATATATATATATTTTGCTTTGAACTTCTTTCAAAAATAATTTTTTGGGGGGACAGAGTCCCACTGTGTTGCCCTCAGTAGAGTGCCGTGACATCATAGCTCATGAGGGCAACCTCAGACTCTTTGGCCTCCAGTGATCCTCCTGCCTCAGCCTCTCAACTGGGATGACAGGCACCCGTCACAATGCCTGGCTTGTTTTTTTAGAGACCGGCATCTCGCTTTTGCTCAGGCTTCTGTTTAATTTCTGAGCTCAAGCAGTTTATACCCTCCTCGGCCTCCCAGAGTGCCGGGATTACAGGCGTGAGCCACTGCACCCAACCAGATCGAACCTTTCTCAAGCTTTGATTTCTCTTCTGCTACTTCTGTGGCATTTCTCTGACTGCCCTGCTTGCTTTTTCTACTTTCCTCAGTTACTTTTAATGGCCCAGGGGATTAGATCATGCTCACTGGGTAATATCCCCTTTTGTAAAGCTGATAACTTTAATTCTACATGTGAAGCTTTGTGTGTGTGTGCGTGTGTGTGTAAAGCCTACACACACATAATAGCAGGGGCAAAGAACATGGAGCCAAGACCTTGCCTGTCATAGCAGCAAATGGGAAAACTGCAGCTTACAGCCTAACAGAGTCCTCGAAGAGAATTTATTGTGCCTTGTTTTGGATACACAGACAGCATAGGGTTACTGTGGCACACGTGGTGGCGTCAGTGACCTGGGAATGAATTCTGACTCTTCCCCTCCGTAATTCTGTGATCTACAGCTGTTGAGTTGAGGCAAGTGAGGCTCAACTAGAATAGAGAGATGATGCCTCTCCCCTCAGGATCTTGTATAATTATTAGCAGAACCCCTGGCAAGTAGTATATAGTCCTTAAAAGTAATTAGTATTCCATTAAAACAGAGTTTAATGAGAAAAAAAAAAAGTAGTTAGAATTGTGGCTACACGCAGTAATCCACAGCACTGTAATACCCTTCCACGCTGGGTGGAACACTTGAGCTCACGAGTTTGAGGCCAGCTTGAGCCCAGAGTGAGACCCCGTCTCTAACAAATAACTGGTTGTTGTGATAGGTGCCTATAGTCCCAGCTACTTAGGAAGCTAAGGCAAGAGAATCTCTTAAGCCCAAGAGTTTGAGGTTGCTGTGAGCTATGATACCATAGCACTGTGCCGGCGAGACTGTCTCAAAAAAAAAAAAAAAAAGAGTAGTTAGTATTGTGGCTGTGCAGGGTGGTTTAGGACTATAATCCTGGAACTCTGACAGCCCAATGCGGGAGGATCACTTGAGCTCAGGATTTTGAGACTGGCCTGAGCAAGAGAGACACCCCATCTTTACTAAAAAGGGACAAAATTAGCTTACTGTGGTGGTGGGCGCCTGTAGTCCCAGCTACTCTGGAGGCTGAGGCAGGAGGATCACTTAAGCCCAGGAGCTTCAGGTTGATGTGAGCTATGATGCCATGGCAATCTACCCAGGGTGATGCCAGGCCTGGTGGCTCATGCCTGTAATCCTAGCACGCTAAGAAGCTGAGGCCTTTGGATTGCTTGAGCTCAGGAGTTGAAGACAAGCCTGAGCAAGAGTGAGACCCTGTCTCTACTAAAACTAGAAAAACTGACTCAGCGCCCGTAGCATAGTGGTTAAGGCGCCAGCCACATAACTGAGGCTGATGGGTTCGAACCTGGCCCAGGCCAGCTAAACAACAATGATGACAACTGCAAAAAAAAAATATACAGGTGTTGTGGCAGGCACCTGTAGTCCCAGCTACTTGGGAGGCTGAGGCAAGAGAATCGCTTAGGCCCAGGAGTTTGAGGTTACTGTGAGCTGTAACGCCATGGCACTCTACCGAGGGCAACATACACTGTGTCTCAAAAAAATAAAAAAAATAAATAAATAAAAAATACCAGCTGGGCATTGTGGTAGGTGCCTGTAGTCCCAGCTACTCAGGGGGCTGAGACAAGAGGATTATTTGAGCCCAAGAATTTGAGGTGGTTGTGAGCTATGATGACACCATGGCATTCTACCTAATGTGGCAAAGTGATACTCTTGTCTCTAAAAAAAGAAAGAAAAGAAGGGTGGTCGGTGCTTGTAGCTCAAGGAGTAGGGTGACAGCCCCATATACCGGAGGTGGCTGGTTCAAACCCGGCCCTGGCCAAAATTAAAAAAAAAAAAAAAAGAGAGAGATTGGCTTGGCTCCTATAGCTCAAGCGGCTAGGGCACCAGCCACATACACCGGAGCTGGCGGGTTCACATCCAGCCTGGGCCTGCCAAACAACGATGATAACTGCAATAAAAAAATAGCCAGGTGTTATGGTGGGCGCCTGTAGTCCCAGCTACTTGGGAGGCTTAGGCAGGCAAATTGCTTAAGCCCAAGAGTCGGAGGTTGCTGTGAGCTGTGACACTATAAGCACTCTACCAAGGGTGACAGCTTGAGACTGTGTCTCAAAAAAACCCAAAAAACTAGGTGGCACCTGCTGTGGCTCAAAGGAGTAGGGCACCAGCCTCGTATACATGGAGGTGGTAGGTTCAAACACGGCCCCGGCCAAAAAAAAGAACAACAAAGAATAAAAAGGCATTGTTGTCCTGATGTCATCAGCTGTGCCCACAGGCCCATCCACCCTTCCTCCGTCTGAGCTGTATAGTAAAGTGAACCTGCCTGGGACTAAATCCAGCTAAGGGCCAGGTGGTCTTGTCACTTTGCCTGAAGCCAGACCGTTTTTAATCAGAACTGATATGTCTCTTGCCAGATCCTCCTGTCCAATTTCTTGGCCCAGACAGAAGCCTTGATGAAGGGGAAATCTACAGATGAGGCCCGGAAGGAACTCCACGCTGCAGGAAATAATCCAGAGGACGTGGAGAAGCTGTTGCCACACAAGGTCAGGGCTTCTCCTGAAGTTGGTGTTGGGGGCAGAATGCTGGAAGAGGGCTGAAGCTGTGGCACCAAGGCGGGGACATGGTGGTGGCATGCCTGGCTGGTCCTACACAGTGGGGCAGAGTTTGTCCTCTCAGATCTGCACACCTCACCCTCTGGGGCACCATGTGCATGTCTCCAAAGGCTTTGGGGATTAGGACTGACTTGGGGGCATTCCTTGGTGTTTTCTGAAGGTCTTTGAAGGAAATCGCCCAACCAACTCTATTGTGTTCACGAAGCTCACACCATTCATCCTTGGAGCCTTGATCGGTGAGTCGGTAGGGGAAGGCACTGGCTTGGCATGGGTTAGACTGGCTTGGCAGAGCCTTGATGCACGCTGTCTGCTCCCTCTGCAGCCATGTACGAGCACAAGATCTTTGTTCAGGGCATCATCTGGGACATCAACAGCTTTGACCAGTGGGGGTGAGTTGCTGGCCCAGGAGAGGGTGGCAGAGACCTTTGGTTTGGCACAGGAACTCTACTAGTGATGTTGGAACCTTCCTTGAGTCATTCTTCCTTACCCTGTGGCAGAGTGGAACTGGGAAAGCAGCTGGCTAAGAAGATCGAGCCTGAGCTTGATGGCAGCATTCCAGTGACCTCGCATGATTCTTCCACCAATGGGTTGATCAACTTCATCAAACGGGAGCGTGAGGCCATAATCTAACACGCTCATCTCAGCTGCAGCCCCTGTGGCGACCACTGCCTCTTGTCTCTCCTCTCCAGAGCCTTGCTTTGCATGGTCCTGCCCCTCTTCCCCACCGAGCACCCTCTGCTCGAGGGCTTGGACCACTAGCCATTTGGGAAATGCCGATCTGGAATTGTCACCTCAATCCCCTCAGTGTCCAGCCACTGTCTCCCTGGTTTACAACTGGCTGACGTATTTCAGTGCAGCTGATTCTTCTGACCCATGTTCATATCCTAGGTAGGAAAATAAAGATGCCACAAAAGAGGTTGTAAACTCAGCTTCTTATTTTTTTCTGAGATGGCTCTTTGTGTAGCAGTCGGGGTGCACAGTAAGAGTCAAGCTGTGCCTTGCTTGACACTTGGCTATAAGCGGTGAGCAGGTCTAGAGTAGAGAATGGTCCCCTGAGAAGGGAATGGGAGAGGTGAGGCCCAAGACAGGATGGGGTGGATGGTCCCTGTGGCTTAGTGAGTAGGGTGCTGGCCCCATGTACCAAGTGGGGGGCGGGTTTGAACCTGGCACCAGCCAAACTGCAACAACAAAAAAAGAATGGCTGGGCATTGTGGCAGGTGCCTGTAGTCCTGGCTACTTGGGAGGCTGAGGCAGGAGAATCGCCTGAGCCCAAGAGCTGGAGGTTGCTGTGTCAAAAAAAAAGACAGGATGGGGACCTGACCTATGTAATGAAACCCTAAGACCTCCTTCCACTCCTCACCTCTGTGCCTGGAAAAATCATACCCTGCTGTGCTTTTAAAAACTGCACGGAGATTGTATCTGGGATGAATTCCACCCAACATCAAAGGTGGCTACCATCTCCTCAGGTAATTCTTCCCTTTTATAAGGTGGACATAGAAAACAAGATTTTTTAACAAACTGACTTTTAAATCTACTCAAGATGTTAATATTCTTTTGCCAATTCATCAGAAAATGAATTTTATTTGAAGAGTTTATGAGCAGGCTAAGAGGCTGGGCTTCCAGCACCTATACCCTAGACCATGATACAAAACCAGCTGGGCTGGGAAAAGTCTGTCCCCAGCCCTGTCATCCCCTCATCCTTTCCTGGGTCACCCACTTCTGAGTTTTATTCTGACTTGGTCACATATTTTCCTCAAGACAAAAACAGCTAGGACTAGTATTTTCGGTTCCTCTAAGGAGAATGCCAACTGCACCTAAAAGACTCAAAGTGACCACACAAATGCAAATGTCCATCAAAAATAATATTAAAAGGCTGGGTGAGGTGGTTCACGCCTGTAAGACCAGCACTCTGAGAGGCTAAGGCAGGATAGCCTTAGTTCAGGAGTTGGAGACCAGCCTAAAAAAAGAGACTGTCTCTATTAAAAATACAAAAAGTAGCTGGGTGTTGTGGTGGGCACCTGTAGTCTCAGCTACTCGGGAGGCTGAGATGATTGTTTGAGCCCAAGATTTTGAGGTTGCAGTGAGCTTTGATTATACCACCATACTCTACCCAGGACAACAGAGTGAGACTGTCTCAAAAAACAAAACCTAAGAAATTATAGGTACTTTTTTTTTTTTGAGACAGAGTCTCACTTTGTCACCCTTGGTAGAGTGTGGTGGCATCACAGCTTACAGCAACCTCAAATTCTTGGGCTTACGCGATTTTCTTGCCTCAGCCTCCCAAGTAGCTGGGACTACAGGTGCTCACCACAATGCCCGGCTATTTTTTTGTTGTTGTAGTTGTCATTGTTTAGCTGGCCAGGCCGGGTTTGAACCTGAATCCACCAGCCTCAGGGCATGTGGCGGGCGCCATAACCACTGTGCTACAGGCACTGAGCCAAAACAGGTTAAGTCTTCAGTCTGAGACTAAAGTAGCTTTCAACATCTTCATTCTGTACTTCCTTAAATAAAGATGTATCACAACTTGGGGTTTTTGTGCAAGTTTGTCAAGAGGTGCAAACTATACGACAATGAATTAAATCAGATCAATACTTTACACGCATAACATCCAGTCTTTGGTTACATTGTTCCAAGGATGTGTTACCCAGTGCATGATACTATCAGCAGCAAGTTTGATGTGCAATTCTAGAAATATTTGTACAATATATCCTTTGGTAGCAACAATTAACATTTTGAAAATTTGCCTTAAACAGGGGTGGCAAACAAGTTTGACACAAAGAGCCAAAATTTTAAACTGTGAGAGTCAGAGAGCCACACCACGCAGTGACCTGCCAAAACAGACAAACACTCACACAAAAGCATATAATTTCAACAATAATATATTAAACACATAATATAACATGCTCAGTCAGGTGTTTTTTTGTTACCTTGTTGGAGTGATGGGATGATAATCTCAGTGGGATTTCTGGCATCTTTTGTTTTCAGTAATCTTCTGCAAATCAGGTTTGTAT
>CAUYPK010030243.1:0-12221 GCA_963574355.1 Loris lydekkerianus
AAATAACGATAAGTAGCTGGGTTCATCCCTTGGTTCTCTATTCTGTTCCAGACATCTACTTCTCTGTTTTTGTGCCAATACCATGCTGTTTTGATCACTATCGATTTGTAGTATAGTCTGAGGTCTGGTAGCGTGATTCCTCCTGCTATTTTATCATTTGAAACAAGTTGGCAAGGTAAAGAAGCTGGATCAATGGGTTCTGCGTGAATTAAATGAGTGTCAGAAGAGAAATCATCTTGAAATTTGCCTTTCTTTGCTATTACAACATGAAGGCGAACCATCATTTCTATATTGTATTGTTATATCTGATGAAAAATACAAGGTTTTAGCACAATAGGTGGATAAAGATAAAATGTCCAAACACAGCCCCAAGTTGAATGTGCATCAAAAAAAGCTATTGGTATCTGTTTGGTGATCCAGCACTGGTATTATCCACTTCAGCTTCATAAAATCTGGCCAATCAATTACAACCTGGTCTACTGCAACCAATTGGATGCTTGTAATTAAGCAGCCAAGATTGGTCAATAGAGACAGGATGAATCCTCTTGCAAGACAACACTCGACCACTTGCCTCACAAACAATGCTGCTCAAACTACCAAAGCTTGACTTGGAAATTCTCTGTCATTTACCGTATTCACCAGATCTTGCACCAACTGACTATATCTTCTAGGTTTTTGACTCCTTGCAAGGAAAAATATTCAATTCTTAACAAGCTGTGTAAAATGCTTTTTAAGATTTCATCACGACTTGCTCTTTAGGCTTCTTCATGGTAGCATAAACAAGCTACTATTAAGATGGGCAAAACCATGTTGACGGTTTAGGTACATACTGTTGATTAGTAGTATTGTTTCTTGTTTGAAATATATAAAGTATACTTTTGATTCAAAATTGGATATTTCATATTTAATGGAATAATATTCTGCAGCTTTGGATGGAACATTCTGTAACTATTCGATCTATTTGGTCTGCAGTGCTGATTATATCCAATGTTTCTTTGTTGATTTTCCGTGGGGATAATCTGTCCAGTGTTGAAAGTGGGGTGTTCAGGTCTCCAACTATTAAATATTAATGTGTTTAGGGTCTCTCTCTCTCTCTCTCTCTTCTTTAGCTCTGATGATATTTGGTTTACATATCTGGGTGCTCCAGTGTTGGATGCATATATATTTAGAATTGTTATATTCTCTTACTGAATTGATGCCTTTCTCATTATATATTGACCTTCTTTGTCTTTCTTTTTTTATAGTTTTTATCTTGAAATCTATTTTATCTGATAGAAGTATAGCTACTCTTGCTCTTTTCTGATTTCCATTTATGTGGATTATGTTTTTCCATCCTTTAGTTTTTGTCTATGAGTGTCTTTATAGGTGAAGTGGGTTTCTTATAGACAACATATAGTTGGGTGTTATTTATCCATCCAGACACTTTATATCTTCATTAAGGGTGTAGTCCACTCAAATTCAGTATTATTATTGCTAGGTAAAGACTTACTACTGCCATATTGTTATTTTATTTCTGGTTATGGTTATTTTGTAGTTCTTTATTTTTCCCCCTCTGTCTTCTTTTGGGTAAAATTGATTTTCTGTGGTATTGTACTTCAATTTTATGTTTTTTATATTTTGTGTATCTGTTGTAGGTTTTTTGATTTGGGCCTACTATGGGCTTGCAAAAAAACATTTTGCAACCCATTATTTTAAACAAATGCAACTTAACTCAGCATATAAAAACAATTAAACAAACCAGCAAATAGAAAACCAGAAGAAACACTGTAACTCTATCCAACCCCTTGCTTTTTGGTTTTCTTTTATTTAAATTTATATCTTTTTATGCAACTATCTCTTAAAAAGTTGTGGAGTTAATATTATTGGTAGGCTTGTATTTTACTCTTTGTGCTCAACATTTAAGTGGTTTGTACACCATAACTATAGTGATAGATTATTCTATATTTGTTTATTTATTGTTACCAGTGAGTTTTATACCTTCAGATGACTTCTTAATGTCTTTTTCTTTCAGACTGAAGACATTTCTTTACCATTTCTTAGAGGGCAGATCCAGCTCTGGTGTTGAGAAACTCTTTTAGGTTTTGCTTGTTTAGGAAAGTCTTTATTTCTCCTCCATCTCTGAAGGATATTTTTACAAGATATAATATTCTGGGATTAAAGTCTTTTCTCCTTCAGCATTTTGAATATCTTATGCTGCTCTCTTCAGTCCCATAAGGTTTCCACTGTGATATCTGCTGCCAGATATACTGAAGCTTCTTTATATTTTACTTTTTTCTTGCTTCCCTTGGAATCCTTTATCTGTGAGCTTTGGGAGCTTGATTATTAAATACCTGAAATAGTCTCATTTGGGTTAAATCTGCTTTGTGTTCTATGACCTTCTTGTACCTGAATATTTATATCTTTCTCTAGATTTGAAATGTTCTTGTTATAATTTTTTTAAATCAATGTTCTACCCCAGTGTCTCTCTATACCTGCTCCTCAAAGGCAATAATTCTTAAATTTGCCATTTTGAGACTATTTTTAGATGTTGTAAAAGTGTGCTTGATTTTTTAATTACCGTTTCTTTTCTGACTATATATTTTCAAATAGCCTGTCTTCAAGCTTCAGTTATTTCTTCTGCTTGATCTATACTACTATTGAGAGATTCCAATGCATTTTTCAGTTTGTCAAATGAATTTTTCAGCCCTAGAATTTGAGCTTGATTTTTAAAACTATTTTGATTTTTTGTTACATATCTCTGATAAACTTATGAATTCCTTTCTGTATTGTCTTGATGTTCATTGAGCTTCTTCAGAAGAATTATTTTAAATTATCTGTCTTAAAGGTCATCTTGCTCCTTCACTCCAGGATTGGTCACTGGTGCCTTATTGAGTTCATTTTGTTAGTTTATGTTTTCTGTAGTGTTCTTGATGCTTGTGCAGGTACATCAATGTCTTGGCATTGAAGAGTAAGGTATTTATTCTCATCTTTATAGCCTGGGCTTCTTTGAATCTGTTCTTCTTAAAAAGACTTTCCAGATATTCAAAAAGAATTTTTATGATCTAAGTCTTTGGTCACTATAGCCATATCAGCATGGGACTCCCCAAGCCCAACTCTCCAATTCTTGCTGACCCATGGTGGCCCTGTCTTGGTGGCCTTGGATAAGAATTCCCTGGATTATAAGGTAAAGCCTCACTCTCTTCCCTTGCCTTCTCCCAAATAGGAGTCTCACTCTATATACCAGTATGCCTATAGTTGGGTGAAGAGGGACATAAGCACAACCTTGGGGCCACCACAGTGGAACTACACGAGGTCCTACCTAAAGCCAGATCAGTCTCATCCAAGGTCCATGGTGACAGCTGCTTGGCAACCTGTGACATTTATTCAAGTCCATAGGGCTCATTTGTCAGTAGATAGTGAATCCTTTCAACATTAGGTTCTTCCCTTTAGGACAGTAGGTTCCCTCTGGCCTGGGGAGAGTGGTCTAGAAATCTATCCAGGAACTAAGCCCTTAAATTAGGGGATTCAGGAATCTGCTCCATATTTTATTTTACTGTGGCTGAGCTAGTGCCCATTCTTAAGACAAAGAAATTCTTTGTTTTCTTCCTTTTTCTTTTGCCAAGTTGAAGAAGGCTTTCCTGAGCTGTACTGTCTACAGTTTGGGGAGAGGTGACACAGGTACTCACTTGGCTGCCACTTCTAGTGTCTTACTGGGTCACTTGCATCCCAAGTCCATTGGCTCTGAGCCCAACACAGCTGCAGAAATTTCTCCAAGACTTGACCGCCTTACATATTTATTCACCTTGCCCCACATGCCCTCACTCCTGCACTGCTTTTGTTAACAGGTGGTGGAGATAACCAGAACTCAGGTTTCTATGTTCCTACTGGTTAGGTGGAAGATTAGAGAATTTTGCTCTGGCTGGGGCTGGTCTAAATGTTCTATCTGTGGGCACTGGCAGAACTCTGCTGTGTAGTGTTCCCCTTTGATAGGGCAGCCCTGAGTTCCCATGCAAAGTCCCACAATCACATACTCTTCCTCTCCCAAGCATACTGATTGTCTCTCCAGTCTGCTGTGGCATGGTGCTGCTGGGGAATGCAGGAAGAGCAGTGCTGGCAATGCAAGACTATGTTTCTTAACCTCATCAGTACCTCTTTTCTTCATATAATCTTAAAACCTGGTATTGTGATTACCTACCAGATTTTTGGTTCTTATGAAAGTGCTTTCTTTCATTAATTTGGCATTAATGAAAGATAATTAATGTGGTATTCCTCCGGGGAGATAATTGCAGGGGGTTTCTAATCAGCCATCTTGCTCTGCCTCTTTCCCCAAAGCTCCACAATCTATTTGATTTACTGTGATAATATTTTGGTGTAGGATTTTGAGTCTGTGCCCATGAAAGACACTGTCCTATATCCTCCTTTCTGGTCATGTTCTTATCAGGTTTTGGTATAAAGGTTATACTAGCCATATAAAAAGATTTAGAGAGGGTTCACTCTCTCTTAGTCCTTTGAAAGACTATGTATGAGAGTCTTCTTAAAATGTTTGAGTGAATTTATCCATAGATCTACCTGGGTCTAAATTATCTTTCAAGGAAGATTTTAAGGTATGGATTTATTTTCTTTAATATATATGTAATTATCCTTTGGTTTCTACAGGGGATTGGTTGTGGCCCCCCCACAGATAACCAATATCAGTGCATATTCAAATCCCATAAGTAGTAGGTTTTTATTCTCACCAATAACTATAAATTGGGAGTTTCCATGCCTCCTCTTCCTTGGGCTTAATTTGTTAAAGCAGCTCACCACAGAACCCAGGAAAACACCCTCATTATCAACATCCAAACTAAATTTTGTGTGAGAGAGTTCATCCCATCTTTGAAGTAGACCAAAACAGAAAATTCTTTGATATTTTGGTGGGTTTTTTTAACATTAGTTTTATAATCTATAAAATCAAAAATAATGTTTGACTGTAAGTTTTTTTTTAAGATTTAGGGAAATAGCATGCAATATAAAATGCTCAACCATTTCTCTGGAACTTAGTAGGTATTCAATGTATTATATATCAAAGAGAAATAATTTAAAGCAAAACAGACCAAATCCTGCCTCCAACTTTATCCTTTTACTCTTTATTATTTTTTTCATCATAGCAGTTATTACTATCTGATTCTGCATTGTATGTCTATTTGTTTATTTGTTTGTTGTTTGTCTCTCCCCCACTAAAATGTGGACTTCAAAAAGGTAAGAACAATATAGTGTTGTTTATCTGTGTATCTCCGGGACATAAAAACAGTTTTGGTCACATAGACAGAGTTCAAAAAATGTTTCTTAAATGAATAAAGAAATTAATTAGTCAGGTATGTTGTAGAATTTAGAGTCTTCGTTTTTGCTTTTGAATGGAATTAACAGTGTTACTTTGTCCAAGCTAATCAATCTATTGCTATGGACGTTAATATCTAACTCCCACCCTTAACTTGGCATCCCATCCTTTGCTTCTTCCGAAGGCTTTTTGATTCTAACTTTCTGGTTCTCAGTCCTCTGGTTTTTCTCCAGTGGGACACATTTTCTTAAGCTCTTGTCTTCTGGAATCTGGGTGTTTTTTTTTTTTGTTGTTGTTGTTTTTTCATTCTTCATTTTATTTTAATGATTATCCTCATTAAATTCCAATACTCATCTGTGGCCTCTTGACTGACATCCACTTAGTTCTTTCTAAGAAGGGTGGAGTGGGAGTTCATCACTTACCTCTAGTTTGGAAATGGAAATTATCTTTCTAAGGTCACATAACAAATCAGGAGCATAACCAGGAAAAGAAGGCACATCTCCTCTTTCCTAGTCCAACTTTTTTCCATTCCAGCTACCCCCCATACCCTATGAAAGATAGGCATTTTCCCATAGTGCTTCCTTTGTTTGTTTCTAAAATCTACTTAATGGTGTTCAATAAAGCAAACACAACTTTTTCACACAAGTCAACCTTTTCCTAATTGATTTTTCTCATTTTTCAACAGATTTGTAATTGTCAATTTACTTGCTGAGTTGAAGGCTGCACCTGGCTTTGTCATTCTAACCCTTGGAGTAATTTAACTGTACCTTGTAAGACAGGTCCCTAAGCTTGTATTATTCTCTCTTGGCATTGTCTTTTCAATCAATCAGGCATGAAAAATTCATGCCCAAGGTAAAGCCCTAGTGAACCACTCAGAGAAAAACGTGATTATCTTTTAAACAAAGGTGAGATCTTAGTGTTCTCTGAAATTTATGGGAGGGAGCAGACTTTAGTAAGGAAACATTTTATCTGCTATTTGAAATCCATAAGATACTCCTGTTTTTTCCATTTAAAATTGATCTATTCCAAACCTCAGGTTTGCAAAACTGAAATAAGTTGAAACCCCATGAATGTATATACTCATATTTTAAAATTTATAAAAGCTCAACCTGAGTTTTGCATTAGAGATGAAAATGTGTCAAACATAGTGGGGTAATTGTGTAAATACAATTAGGATAATGTTTTAAAAACTTTTAAAAAATGCTTATTTGATGTTGCAAATTATAAAATATTTTGAATTTATTGAAATGTCCTCTTATCATGGAGTGACTGACTCCTTTCTTAGACATACTGAAGCTTGGACTTGTCTCTAGACTGAGCCTGGACCCCAGTCATAAAATTTATTATGTCCTTGATGATCGCCTTGTTATTGACTATCTTATCAATATCTACTAAATAGTTGCTATTAGCTTCCAGGAAACTGTATGAGAGAATTTGACTGATTTAGTATTACCCTTCCTCCTGCTGGCAAATAACTTTTCAGCACCCGGTCTTAATGGCTTGGTTTCTCCCCTAGAATTCAGTATCATAAAGCTATGATGTACCCTAATCATCCCATAATTCATAAGTGCTCTGAAAAAGGAAATGGTTTCTGAGGAAGTGTTCCTCTCTTCCTCTTAGAGTTACTGCTGTTTGCTGTCCACCAAGGGTTTTTTAATTTATTTTATTTTATTTTTTATTAAATCATAGCTGTGTACATTAATGCAATCATGGGGCACCATGCACTGGTTTTATATACAATTTGAAATATTTTAATCAAACTGGTTAACATAGCCTTCCTGGCATTTTCTTAGTTATTTCCACCAAGGGCTTTTTATGAAAAAAAAAAAAAAAAATCTTAATTTCTTTTGAGAGGCAAACTGAAAGCTTTAATACCGCCTTTTAATTTGGAACATGATTGCAAATAGAAAGAGATAATTTTTCTACTTCTTTGTTTGCCCCATATTGTCCAAAATGATGAAAGGAAGAATACTGAATGGATTATTAAGTGAGTTCCAGCTTTAGAATCAAGTAACTTAATTTTGGATTCTGGTTCTAGCACATGTCAGTATTGTGTGTGTCCCTTCTCACACCTAATTTCAGTGAAAGCTTCAGTTTTCTCATTTGTAAAATGGGAACGTTAATATCTTCCTTGTAATGTTGTTGTGATTGTAAAGTGAGATTTTGCAGGTAAAGTGCGTGGGATATAGTAAGTACTTAATAAAACCAGAACCAGAGAAATATATTTCTTAGTGCTCATCAGAATATTTGCTTTAGCTATCTAGGTGAATATTTAGCCACTGATCAGTAAAGCATTATCATTTTGATTTTATGGATGAATAAATGGAGGTAAAATAAAACTCTAAAGTTTACCAAGTTAGTGAGTGGTAGAGGCAACATTTGAATGAGGGTTCTTCCTCTTCAGACTGACTGTAAGCTTATGCAAACTCTTCCTTTTACAAAGAAGTAAAAGAGAGAAGCTGGCATCACTTTGTGACATATATCCTTGTCACATCCCATGAACTCAGCCAAACTACAAAATTCTCAAGGACAAGAATTGATCTTTTCCCCACTATCAAAAGTTGGAGAGTGCAATTTAGAGTAAGAAAATTGATCAAAATTGTGGGTCAGTATGAACAAATTCAAAGAGTGTTTTAAAAATAAATAATATTTGAGGAAGAATAGGCTTAAATAAAATAATTATGAAGATAATGAAAATAAAACTAAGTTAAATCAAAATATTGGGAAATAAGCTACAATGAGAAATAAATGACTTTTCTTCTTCCCTCTTTTTTTTTTTTTTAACTGATTTTTTGCATAGTTTTATTGCTGAACCATTGAATAGTGAATTATTTGGCTGTTGCTAAATAGCAAAGCACTCTAGTGGCTTAGTAGTAAACATTTCAAGAGAGTAAACATTTATTAATGCTCATGAGTCTGTAGGCCAACTAGATGGCTCATCTGTATTGATGGTCTGCTCCAGATCAGTTAGTCTACTGCTCTTGTCTGTGTTCTCTCATACTCCTGGCTATACACTGGTACAGGATGTTTCCAGCTGGAATACTCTTTAGTGTGGTCTCTCATCCACTGGTCAGCCTACCCTTGATTTGATTAAATGTTGGGATTTTAAGAGAGAACATAGAATTACACAAGGCTTCTTGAAGTCTTGGCTCAAAACTGGTTTAATGTCACTTCCACAAATTTTTGTTGGCCAGAGCTAATCACAAGATCAGCTCAAATTTATTTATTTGTTAAATTTCAGAATATTTTAGGGTACAAATACTTTAATTACATGAATCACTTTTGTACAGATTGAGTCAGTCATAAGTGTACTAGTTACCTGGAGTGTGCGTTGTACTCATTAGGAGTGAATTTACCCTCCTCTTTTGCCCCCTCTCAACTGTTTACTTTCTGTTGAGTTTTCCTACCAAGTGTGCACTTGGGTATTGATTAATTAGTTCCTAGTTAATAGTGAGTACATGTGGTGTTTGTTTTTCGATTCTTGCTATACTTCATTTAGATAAATGCTCTCCAGTTTTATCCAGTCTGTTACAAAAAGTATTAGTCTATCACCAGTTTTTTATGGCTGAGTAGTACTCCATGGTATACATATACTACATTTTATTAATTCACTGGTGTATTGATGGGCATTTGGGTTGATTCCATACCTTTGCAATTGTGAATTGTGATCAGCTCAAATTTAAAAGGAGGAGAAACAAAATCATAGTACAAGGAATATAGATAAACATGGGTAGAAGAATTGTGAATAATTTTTTCATCAAGCTAGCAATATGATTTGTATGCATTTGTGCAAAAATATACTATCATTAAATCTCTTATCAAGGAAAAGTTGTGCTGAATTAAACAAGGCAACCTAGGAATCAAAATCATTTCTCATATTGTAATACAGTGATAACACAGGCAAATAGAAGTGCAAGCCCAATAGAGATCAGAAATGGGTAGCATTGTGGGACCCATCCCACAATGGGGGCATCCTCAAGGGAAGGATTAAATGAAAAAAAAAAAAAAATCAAGGAGGAATTTTGGCTTACCTAAGTTTGGAAAACTATGCATTCTTGTTTGAGAGTTTCAGAGGTACTGAAAAAAAAAAAAAAATATGGCTTCTTCCCCTATGCCTGATGAATAGCTGATTAATAAACAGGTATGTATACCTATTGGTTTACCTGTCCTATTAACTCTGTGGCACCTCTGTGCAGGGGAAATATGCACCCGGTATATGTGGAGATTCATTTTATTGGTGCATTGTAGGTTGTCCTAAAATTTGGACCCATTCAGACTGCTCATTTTCTATTCATTTTCCTTGATTTTGCCATTACCCTAGAAGGGGAGGAGAGGAAGAAGACAACTTTATTTCTCATAGTTTTACCTTTATCACATAAGCCTTTTCTCTCTGAGGTTCTTGTTGCAGTTGTCTGAAACATATTGTTTAATTTATTATATATTCTGTCCACAGCCCTGTGAATAGCTGCCTTATAGTTACAAAAGAAAGACTTGGCCCTGATCTCAGTCAGCTTTCAAACCAAATGTAGCAATAACTAAGAGAGAAAATACACCATGGTCCAAAGTGATTTGGCTCAGAACTGCAAATCGTCTTTGGGGAGCTGTTTTTTAAAACAAATATTCAGTTACTCATTATGGCAGATGTGTTCACTCTCCTCTACACAATATACTCCAACCGGCAAGAGTTCTTAATATATCTTTCTATTTTTGTGTTGATGACATTGGATTTAGAAACACTTGTTTACTTGTATATTTTCTCCATAAGAACTATGAGCTTCTCAAGAGTGCAGTTGATGATAATCATCTGACTCTGTACAGACCAGTGTAAATCCTAGACCATTCGTTTATTCCAGCCGTAGGTGTACTTTCTAAAACACAGAGCTGAATCTTTCTCACCTACAATTAGTCTCTATGTATTGCTTTCAGTGAAAATTAAAACTTCTTAACATGGCTCACATGTCTTTTAATGCCGCAGTTCAGTCATGTCTGCTAACCTACCCAGACCCAAAATTATTTGTTACAGCCAAAGGAAATAGCTGGCAATTCCACAAACCACTTAGCCTTTCTTCTTGTTTCCTCTGACAGAAATGTCTTCCATGACTTTCCTCCTGCCTGGCCAATCCTTATTCCCCAAAAAAGATTCAACGTTCCTTCCACTAGAACAACTACAGGCTCTAGCCCAGCAAATATGTATGTGTGTGTGTGTGCAAAATTTAGAACAAAATTCTCTGCAGGAAATGTGTCAGAGCGAGGGAAAAAAAGGCACTTTTTCCCCTGCATGTCAGTGGATATTTACGCTGAGTAGGGAGAAGAAAGATCTTATTTTTCTTCTGTCAGATTGCTAATACTCTTGTTTGATATGCTAAACTTTGTCCATCATGGAAATATTTTGCTCCATTCCCCATTCACCTTTTACCTCTTTTGGCTGTCTTCTCTCAAGTTTTCAATGAGGGAGAAGAAACTTCTAACGTGCAATCTGCAAGTCATTTTCTTATTATCTCTGTCAGACTACAGTGTCTGGGCAAAGATTTTGACAAGTTCGAGTTAACAAGATACAGGTGCAACTGATTAACAAATTTTTTTCTGTTTCCCATGACTCCTTAACATTAGCTTTTAATAGATAAGAATTCATCTTTCACATAGTGATTATCTGTACTTCAAACTTCATGCTTTTGATATATGTGGCCCAGGATTACATGACATTCTTTGAGGACTTTGGGTGGCAACCTGTAGGTTCTTCACAAGCAGAAGACTTAACTTACTCATGTATATGTGATCTTATATGTGTGTGTATATATTATATATCCTTACATAATATGTGCACTTATATACATATATACAAACATATACACTTATACATGTATATACACACATATATACACACATATGCATATATACACTTATACACACATACACACATATATACATATACACACATATGCATATATACACTTATACACACATATATACATATATGCACACATACACACATATACACATATACATTTATACACATGTGTATCTGTGTATATGTGTATATGTGTGTATATGACACTAAGGCATATGTGTATATGTGTATATGTGTGTATATGTATATATAAAAATGTGTATATGTGTGTATGTGTGTATACATATATACACTTTTTTTTTTCCTTGCAGCTCAGAAGTTTATTAATGAAGGGGGTTGGGTAAGTTGGTGTTCACATGCTGAACCCTGCAGCCCTGTATCCCGGCTGTAGTGAGGAAGATGGCTGGCTTCTCTGCTGGCCACAGGTGGTATCATCTCAGGAACATGCTGAGCCCTCTCTCCTGTGTCCCTGTTGCTATGGCTGGAGTCCAGCAGTATCAGATAGGTTCTACTTCTGTTTCTTGTGCTTGAGCTAGAGTATTGACATTTTTTAGGATCTCAGCATAGTATGGGCCAAATACCTGCTGATTATGATGCATCAGCTCGACAAACTTCTGGCCTAGTTCTGTCAACTCTCCTTCGATGTGATTAAGACCTTCAGGGAAGTGTAGCAGAGACTCCTGCATGCCACGAACCAAACAGCACTTGAGAAACAAAAGGAGGTGCTGATCAATGATACTACAAACACGGTTTTCTTTCTTGGTGATGTTCTGGAGTTGTCCTATAAGACATACTGTGTTTTCACTGCTTAGGGCAGTAAAGCCCAGGTCCTTGAGGCCACAATGAATTTCCTGAGACACCTATTCACTCACATTCAACATAGCTTCTTCAGGCTTGGAGTTAAATTCCTCAGTCACAGCCTTGGTTATGCATTTCAATTTATCCACAAATCCAGGTGAGTTGAATAAAATTGAACCAGAGAAACTTCTAGCCACTAGTAAGACTGAGGCCAATATAGTCAAGTGGCGCAAATGGGATCCCATTTCCTGGACCTGGATTCTGTCCATCAGCAGAGTC
>CAUYPK010030245.1:0-30759 GCA_963574355.1 Loris lydekkerianus
TTGTCTTTCAGAGTAAGTAAGGGATACAGTTCACCTTTCCTAGATTTCCTGTGGATTCTGTGAAAACAGAGAACCAGAGAATGATGCTAGGTAACAGGGGGAAAAAGGAAGCAGGAAAGAAGCAATTTAGGAAAAAAAAAAAAAAGCTGCCTAGAGTTTCAGCCTGCTAGTGCCCACCCCAAGTGGTATGACTGTCACATCTTGAAGGGGAGTGCACAATCTGTATAACATAATAAATGTTTACATACCTTGAAAAAAAAAAAAATTTTGTCGAAAGATCAAATCTTGGCAATACATAGTTATTCACCTTGAAGTGACAGGCTCATCATTCCGACCATGTCTGCCCAAAACGCAAGTCTGAATAATCATGGTTAGCCTGTCAATCATTCTTTCAAATAAAAATGGTGCTCCACAAAAAAAGCAGTTCAGCTCACAACTCCAACCCTGGCAGGATTGCTTCTATTCTGTCGACTGCAGACATGCTTAATGCATACTTCTCATTTTGTCCCCTAGATTACTAAAAAGATAGGTACTTAAGGGTTGAGATTGAATAAAAATTGTTGAATATTATTGCTCCATTAAGGACAACGCATTTGATTTTTGCTGTAATGCACAATGGTGAACCATACAATGAGGGCACACTGTAATTCAGGCCAGTACATCCATTCCAGTTAAGCCTCAGCAGCTCTGCCGACTACGAGCTCATCACCAGTGACATGTCCACAACGTGAGACACACCATAGTATTAGTGTTACTATTAATATTAGTATTAGCACTACTGTGAGAATACTGGAGTAGTATTACTATGAACATAGATTTTACCTTAAAGATCTTAGGGAACCCCCGGGATCCAGGGGTCATTCTTTGAAAGTAATTGATTAAAAAAAAAAAAAATGATGTGCTATTTGAAGTCAGATAGACCTGACCTGACCTGGAGTCACAGACCAGACCACCTGTGAGGTATCTCAGAGTTTCCCCATTTATAAAATGAGGATTACGTTACCTACCTCTCAGAGTCCTCTGGAGACTCCAATGAAACATCTAGAACAGTGTCTGGCATGTGACAGGTGCTTCATATTTACACCTTCCCCTCTGTTATGGACTTCATTATGTCCCTTCCCCTAATTCGTAGGTGGAAGCCCCACTGTGACTGTATTTGGAGACAGGGCTTTTATGTAGGTAATAAAGGTGAAGTGAATTGACGTCCTTATAAGAAGAGAAGACACTAGACGCCAGTCTTTCTCTTCCTCTTCCTCCCTACACCCCAGCCACAAGAGCCAAAGGAGAGGCCAGAGAGGAGATAGCAAGAAGGCAGCCATCCATATGCCAGAAGGAAACCAAACTTACCAGCATCCTGACCTTGGACTTCCCAGCCTCCAGAACTGTCGAACAGTACATGTCTATTGGTTGAGTTACCCCATTCATGCTATTTTCTCATGGCAGCCCAAACAGATGAAAACACACCCCCCACCACCACCCTTTTGTTCCCAAGGCTGTTGTGTTGTTGGTTTGTTTGGTTGCAAGGCCCTTGTTAAGGGCTGAACATGAGCAGATATTATTAGTGTTAGAAGCAGTTCCCAGACAGCCCTTGGGCAAATCTCCCAGCCTCAAGGATCATGCCTTTTGGGAGATTTCTGATGAGAACATTCCAAGATGCCAGTGGAAAATCCTGATGCTGGATATTTGAGAACCATATTGAGAAGAAAGTAATTTTCTACTTGATTTTCTAAAACAACAAACAGTGGCAGGAATGCCAGGATGGTAATTTTAAATACTAATCAGCTTCAAGTCCTAAGCTATTCTGCAGTCTCACCAGGGCAGATATGTCACATGAAAACATCAGCAGCTCATCCGATGGTGATGACGAGGTTGGTGGTGGTGACAGTGATGTTGGTGATAATTACAGTAATGATGATAGTGATGATATGATGCTGAAACGGATTATGATGTTACTGACAATGATGTCAGTGAATGATGATGATGATCATGGTGATGGTGACAGTAGTGGTGGTGGTGATGATAATGGTGGTGAGGGTGATGGTGGTGGTGGTGACTATGGTGATGGTGGTGACTATGGTGGTGATGGTGGTTATGGGATGTTGATAGTGATGATGGTGATAGTGGTGATGGTGATTGTGGTGATGGTGATAGTGGTGGTGACTATGGTGGTGATGGTGGTTATGGGATGGTGATCGTGATGATGGTAATGGTGATATGGTGATGCTTCTACTGCTAATGTCAATGATAACGATAGTAATGAAAATGATAACGCTGATGCTAATTGTGATGATAGTGGGAATCATAGGAATGGTGCTGATGACAGCTACACTAACAATGAGGATGATGATAAGGATGACAGCAATACAAAATTGCCATTTTTTGAACATTATATGCAAGAAAGTTTGCTAAGTAATGTGTCATCTTATGTAATAACAAGCTACACTTTAAACATAGGTATATTATACCAATTTTGCAGATAAAAAAACAGTGCCCAGAGAGGCTGAGTAACTTGCCTAAAGGCACATAGCTGGTGTGTGGCTGAGATGTACTCTTTCCGTCTGTCCCAACAGAATTTCTTTTCTTTTCTCTCCCTTTCTTTTCCATATTTTGTTATTGCAACTATTCCTAGGCTGACAACAAAATGAGAGCAGGGTTGGGGTTGTAGGAAGAGGAAGCTGACAAACTCGCGCAAGGTCACGTAGCTTGTCAGTGGTCAGACCTGGATTGCGTCCTCCAAACCTCTGTGTGGTCTCAGGAGCTTGGGACTGACCCATAGGTGTCAGGCTTAATTGGAAATGTTTGCCTGCCAGTTTGACTTCCAGCATCCAAGGGACTCCAGGACCCCCTCCCTGCTGACCAGGAGAGGGAAGCAGCACGATTGGCCCTGCAGACACTAAGGAAGCCGTTTGCCCTCCCCCAGGCCATCTAGCTCCGGGCCCACATTCCTAAATGCCAGGGTGTGACACAGGAAATAGACACCAGACAGCTCAGTGAAGCTTCCTGGCCACATACTCTGCTCCGTGCTCAGCCCTCTGGCCTGGATCTCTGCTACACCAAGCCAGCCAAGCCTGCCCATGTCACAGGGCCTTTGTACATGCTGTTTCTACTGCCTGGACGCTGCCTCCTCTGGCCCTTCTCCTAGTGACCTCCTCTCTCCCTGTTAGCCTCAGCTCACAAACCTCCTGCTAACAGAGGCCTCCCCTGACCCCGGAGCTCCTCCCTGGCCCTCCGGAGTCCTCTCTGCCAGGAGGCTCCTGCTTTCCCTGCAGCATCACCACTGTAGGGCGAGAGCAAAGCAGGGGTGGGGTGCTATGAAGGGGTGGGTTGCACCTCTCCAGGGACACAAAGGAGGGTGTGGCTGAATCCACCTGGGTTTTTACCTATTTACATTGAAATAATTTAAAATTTGCAGTAAGCTTTGGGAATGGTACGAAGATCCATGTGCACATTCTTCAGCCAGATTTGATGTTTAGGGCTTTGTCATTTTCTCACATACTTATAACTTTTTGGACTAATCTGACAGTGAGTGGCAGGCATGGCCCCTTCCCCCTTGACCCTGTGGTGGACCTGAAGACGGCACTGAATTAAAGGTGTGGTGTCTACTTCCCACCCCCTGATGCCACAGTAAACCAATGACGTGCTTGGACCACTAGAATGTGGCAGAAGTGGCATTGGCTTCAGTTTTTGAGCTAGTTTTAAGAGACCCAGAAGCTTCTGTTTGCCTTCCTGGCATCCAGCCACCATGTAAAGAAGACTTGTCTACTGGGAGGGGAGAGACCATGTGCAGAGAGTGAGGCCCAAGCAGCCCCCCACTGAGCACAGCCCCAGGAACAACCCCAGCTGACACTGCATAAGCAGAAGACCCCGACCAGCCCTACAAGATTGTAAGAAATGAGAAATCAACAGTGTAAATTTTGCCAGGAGTGGTGGCTAACACTTTGGGAGAGCAAGGTGGAAAGATCACTTGACTCCAGGAATTTGAGGCCAGCCTGGGCAACATAGCGAGATCTCATCTCTGCAAAAAATTGACCTGATGTGGTGACATGCACCTGCAGTCCCAGCTATTCAAGAGGCTAAGTGAGCCAGGAGGAATGCTGGAGCCCGTGTGTTTGGGACTGCAGTGAATAATGACTGGGCCTCTGCGCTCAGCCTGAAACTTCATCTCAAAAAAAAAAAAAAAAAAAAAAAAAAAGAACCACAAAAAGATTGCTGTTTTAAGCCACTACAGAATATTTTGGGGTGATAACAGATCCCTGAAACAGTCCTGGAGTACTTCTGGCATTTCCTCCAAGAACAGAGCACTCTCTTATATAAGCACAGTGTGGTTGTATCAAAAGCAGGAAATTAGAAATTTAACATTGGCACACTATTATTATCTAATCCATAGTCTTTATTTAAATTTCACCAATTGTCCCAATAATGCCGGTTATAGAATTTTTTCCCCTCCAACCTAAGACCCTTCAAACAAATTTGCTTCTTTTGGCTGGGAGTGCCCACATACAGCTGGGAGATAGAAGGGCTACCATGTAGAAGACTCGTCGCCTGTCTGGGTGTCTCAGTGAAGCAGGAGCTTGCCCCCCTCACAGCCGTTGGCTGCAGACACTGGTGAAGCAGATAGAACACATTTTCAGGCTCACAGACTGAGCTGGTTTTTTATTTCATCTCAACATATTCTGTGACACAGCACGTGGTGCCCCACCTCCCAGAACCTCCCGTTTCCCACCTGCAAAAATAATCATTTTCCAGATTCATGAAATAATCTTCATGTGCCTCCCTCTGGCAGAGCATGATGGAAGATGGATACTCAGTCAATGTGGGTTTTCATCCTTCCTTTCGTATAAAATGTACGTTTTATGGGTGAACTACATATATGTTGGCTTAAGAAAGGCTCAGTACCCACAAGACGGAGAAAGAAACATTCAGTGTTGAAGAAAACTGCACATTCCAGGGACCATACTGGCTTCCCTATCTAAAAGCACCAAGTCTGGTGATTATCCACCCCCAGAAATGCAGATGGACTGAAGTACAATTTCATTAGTGGTTTTTAGGGATATACTCAGGCTGGAGTGGCTAATAGAAACTGTTCCAGCATGTGGACTAGGAACTGAGCTTCTCTCGAAATCCGAGATTCAGCAGTGGATGTGGTCAGCTCCCCCTCACTTTATCCCCAGATTTCCGCTCACGAATCCACTTTGGGGTTCAGCCTTTCTATTTGTCCTTCTCCTGCGCGGTGCCCTGGTAGAAGTCATTAAGGAATTCATAGGCCGCCCACCGCCCATCTGGGGTAGGTAGGAAGGACATGGGGTGGGTAATTCCAGGACCAGCCATTGTGAACCAGGCCCTGAGTGGACGTTGCCCCTTCCTATTAAGAGTGATCACCTCATCCACAGAGGACAGGGACGTTCTCCCTGCAGAAGAGAACCGGCCCCTTAGGTCCTGTTGTTTTTCACCAACTGGGTAAACAAGGGGAGAAATAGTCACAGAGGGGCGGTATTCCTCCACCATCTTGGTTGTAACCGGTTGGAAGCTGCCCTGGGTGGGAAGCTGCTCTGTCTCCGTCCTTGTTGATCAAGGCAATTTGAAACTTTGCCCTAACACTTCCTGATTCTGGTGGTACTGGCAGCAACGCCATACTTAAGGCAGTGCCTGCCAGTTCCTGGTCTCACACCCTTTCCTTGATGGCCTGGGGCTAAGCACTTCACCATTCAGGTTCTCAGTTTCCCTATCTGTAAACTGCAATAACAAGGCTAACTGCAAAGGGCAACTTCCAGAACTGAAGGGCTCGGAGCAGGGCCGCTTTTCCTCTGCAGGAGATGCAACATAGAGACGTTATTCAAAAGTCTTTGAGATATAAACACCGTGGTTTTATTTATATCAAAGTAAAACTCATACAACATTAAATTAACCATTCTAGAGCAAACAATTCTGTGGTGTTCAGCGTGTTCACATGTTGAGCATCTATCAACTCTATTTAGTTCCAAAACCTTTACATCAACCCAAAGGGAGCCCTAGCCCTATGAACCAGTCACTTCTCGTTGTGCCCTCTCCCCAGGACCCAACGACCACCAGTCAGTTAGTCAGCTTCAGTCTCCCTGGGTTTTTTTTTATTTGTTTGTTTTTTGCAGTTTCTGGCCAGGGCTGGATTTGAACCCACCACCTCTGGCATATGGGGCCGGCACCCTACCCCTTTGAGCCACAGGTGCCGCCCCCTCTCCGTGGGTTTTTTTGATCACATTCTGGACATCTCCCCCAGGTGGGATCACACACTGTCTGCCCATCTGTCTTCCTCCTTTCACCCGCCGTGGTGTCTTCTAAGGTCACCATCCTGTAGCGTGGATCAGGGCTTCATTCTTTTTCATTGCCTTCATAAACATTTTCTGTACCTATTTGTCACCGATGGATATTGACTTGTTGCTACCCCTTGGCAACTGTGAATAACACCGCTAGGAACATTCACAAACAAGTTTTTGTGCGAACATCTCTTCCTTTCGCTTAGATGAAGTCCTGAGAGTGAAATTGCTGAGTCGTACAACAATTCTATGTTTCACTTTTTGAGAAATAACCACACATTGTGCAGTGGGCTTCCCGTGTTATATTCCCACCAATGCCCCGACGTTCTGATTTCTCCACATCCTCCCAACATTAATTCTCCCACAGCCATCTTCCTACATGTGACTATTTCATTTAAACATGACTTTTGAATGAGACTAAGAAGTGATTTTTTATTTTTAACACAAACATCGACCCCACTGCCTTGACTCTCTGTGAGCTCACCAAGGGGACTTACAGCTGACCGTGGACGACATTTCTGTCTGGGCCTCCATTTCCCCTCTGTAAAATGACCTGCTTTGTTTGGATTAGTGTCTCTCAGACAAACCCTGTGGAAACTGCAGGAAGAAGGGAACGGAGACACTTCACCACTGACATGGAGCAGTGCAGACCCTTTCTCTAGTCCCAAGGGCAAGAAACGATGAGCCATGTGGATGGACTCCCCTTCGTCTGAACCCCCTGTTCCAGCACACACAGTCATGAAGGATCTGGCTCTGACAAGGGATTCAGCTCTTGGGGCTGAAGTGTCTGTGTCCTAAGACAGAGTCCCTGGCCTTCCCAGCCATGGGAAAGCTCTGGCACCAGATTAGAGAAGTAATACATTTCCTCCTTTCTAACTTCTGCAGCCCATCCTCACTGCCTTGACTGGGCCCCGGAGGCCCCAAGGCCACACAGAGCATCCAGACCCTCCCTGTTTCTCAGGGACAAGCGTTTCCATGCCAACCACTTATCTATCTCACTGCCATGCTTGGCTCACACACCCTCTGCCCAAAATGCCCTCCCCTCCCGTCTTCATTCCAACAGCTCCCACACATCTGAAGACACCACATACTTCCTCCAGGAAGCCTTCTGTGATGCCCCACCTGGATTTAGGGGTCCCTCGCCTGTTCCCTCTCTGTCATAACACTCTTTTCCCTGTTTCGAGAACTTTCTATTTAACCAGCCTCCTGTGAGCTCCTTGGGCAGAAGGAACTCTGGGTCTGGGGTCCCTCACACTCCTCAGGGCCCCATCTAGAATGGAGTGGGGTCTGGCCTGCCAAGAGCCTTGCAAGGAATTTTCCTCTGGGACCCAGCTGTTCCCTGTTGCATGTGGTCTTGGTGGAGGGTTAATCATGGCGTCTGAGCCTATTTGGTCATGAACTGGGCACGTGACCCATGCTGGGCCAATTGACGCTCCCTGCTGAGGGATTTCAGGCATGAGGAGTGAGGCCGGAGATGGGAGCTGACACCAAGCCGTGCTGAGTTCCTCTGACTTCCTGCTACCTGGGAGTCCAGAACTGCCCCAAGTCTTGTCTTCCTGAAGCCTGATGGTTCAACTTCTTCTCGACTTTTGTGAGCTACCCCAGACCTTGGAAATAAATACCATTTGTTGCGTAAGGTTTGCCAGAGTCCATTTGTGCTCCAAAAAACCCCAGAAGATAGAGCATAGTCATAATTCTTTAACAGATGCACACATCAGTGAACAGAGGAGCTGACTCTTGAGGGAGGAGATGGCCAATCAGATGGGGGCTGGGGGTAAATGAAGAAAGGCATTGCCAGGGGTCCCTGAGGGTCCACACGTGCTAGGACAGAGTGAAGGTGTGCAGGGGGAGTCTCGCTGCAAAGCTGGCCTTCCACCCTCTCTGCCTCCCTTTCTATGTGTTCATTGGGTTTAACACAAACCAGACAGAAGACATGCAAACTACATGGAAGCTTGAGGGCATGGCAGTGGGGAGGGATGGGTCTGGGAAATGGGACTTTAAGCCAGCTCGACCTTTTTATCTCACAACACACTTGAACTTATAGTTACACTTACCTGGCACCCATAAATTATGTTAATCAAAAAAAAAAAAGAATTAAAAAAAATAAAGAGAGAATACACTTACTGTGCTTTGAATTTCTTTTGAAACAATTTAATTCACAAGCTAAAAATTTTTCAGCAGTGCCTGTAGCTCAGTTGGCAAGTCACCAGCCACATACACCAAGGGTGGTGGGTTAAAACTTGGCCCCAGCCAAATAGCCAGGCATTGTGGCAGGCACCTGTAGTCCCAGCTACTTGGGAGGCTGAGGCAAAAGAATCACTGAAGCCCGCAAGTTCGAGGTTTCTGTGAGCTGTAACACCACAGCACTCTACCCAGAGTAGACCACTCTACTCTACTCTGTCTCAAAAAAAAAAAAAAAAAAATCTTAAAATTTTTCAAGGCACACCTAAGATCCTCTTGCAGCACACCAGCGGCACACCAATAGACAATCACACCAATGAAAACCGCTGTTCTTCTTCCCAAGGTACCAATGGAGAACCTGGGGTGCAGGATGGTGTCCCAGAGCAAGTCAAGAAATCAGAGGTCTGACTTAGCCAACAGCATGCTGCATCAGAGAGAGTTGTCTTACTTCAATAAAAAGTGAGGCTCTCTTCCTTAAGCCTTTCAAAAGATGGGCTCCAGATGGGCTAAAGGCCTAGACGTGAATGGTAAAATAACAAAGTCAGCCAAGGAGAGCAAGAAAAGATATCTTGTGCCTAAAGGAAGGAATGATTCATAAAAGCACAAGACAAAAGGAAAAAAAAATGATGGATTTGACTGCATTGCAATTAAGCATTCCCATTTACAAAGGGCTCCATAGGCAGAGGCAGCAAAGAGCACATTGGACTGTATTTGTGAATACACTTATTGTGATAAGTGGTTATGACTTAGATTATGAGGTTGGACAATTAAGTTTCCAAACTTGTCCTAGAAAAAGTGCCACTTCCCTCACTACAGTCCCTTTCAAGGTGTCCTCTTGGAAAGCTATGGCACTGATGCCAGGGCATGGTCCACCTTTCCAAGCTATTCTGGAATTCTTGCTCTGGAATGGCCATCAGAGCTGTCCTCACACAAGGACTGACAATGAGGCCTGGGAACCCAAAGAGTGCTTTGAAGGGTGGACTAGCAGCCGGCATGGGTGCGTAGTTTCCCAAGGGGAGCACTTTGAAGGTGACCACAGTAATATTCAGCAATGAGGGATGTAGCACTTTTTCTACAATAAGTTTGAGAACTTAATTGTCTTACGACCTCCTATACAGGGACTCTTTCAAGCAATAAGAAAAAGATAGAAGATTTGAAAGAAAATAGGCAAAGGTTGTGAAAAGGCCTAAGAGAGGTCTAAATGGTCCACCAGAATAACAAGATACGCAAACTCATTAGTAAAAAGGAACAGGAGTTTTTGAAGCAAGGCATTGCTTTAGACGGACACAAGAAAGGCAAATTTACACAAGTGGATTAACTTATGCTGGAGACAATGCCTTGAAGAAGCAGGCACCCACAAGCACTATGAATGCACAGTCTTTCTGGAGAGGCTTTGGTGAACTCAGAGAGGAAGAAGCCTGTGATCACCCCTCATCCCTGAGATTCCTCTCTGGGGTAGGGAGGTACAGATGCTTGGGCAGTTGTCACCTAGGTCACTAGAAGGGCAGGATGCAGATGCCCAGGTGCTCATGGGAGCAGGGGAGTGGGGACATCCTGGTGCCCATACCTCACTAGGAAACACCCGTGGGCCAGGCAGGAAGCTCCAGGCATACCACACCGCAGGGTGTGACAGGAAGCAAGGAACAGGGTACCAGGCCCCTAGTGAGGGCGCAGTGAACATTAGTTCCCAGCTTGTGCAAACAGGGCGTCCCCAGTAAGGCCAGGCTTGCTCATGAGAAAGTGCTTGCCGTCCCTTCTCTGGAATCACCAGATACTCAGGCGTGTCTGGGACCTCAAAAGTGGGCACCAAGCTCGCTACACGTTTGTGTTGGAAACCACACTCACCACGGCCACCACCCCCAACAAAGTCCTGCCACGGGGAATGCAGCAGGTCTGACCCCAAGGTCAGCGTGGCCCTCTGCAGCGGCTGTTCCTTCCGGCCCACCTCCTCGGTCCCCTCCTGTTGTTGGGACCCTGATTAGCCTGGGTATTGGGTGACCCGGGCTCTTCTTCCCCTGCCCTGCAAGGGTTAATCAGCCTTCCTGCAGGGGCGGCGGGGCCACTCGGAAGGAGGCAGCAGGGCGGCCTGGCGGCAGGCGGCTTTCATTACTTTGATGGGATACATGTGCTCGACTTTATCTCCGGCCCTTTCTCCGTAATTCAGCGCTTGAACGTCTCAGCTGTCGGCTGATCTGCAGACAATTGCTCAGGGTAATACTATCCGGAAAAAGCTGATAAAACGCAGATGTGACGAGGCCTCTGAAATTTGCGGTTTGCTAAGTGGTTTGCTGCCACGCTTGCCCCTGGCCAGGGCGGCTTCCCTCCAGGCTAGGAACCAGGGGGGTGGGAGTCACATTTTTTGAAATGAAAGGTTGGATAAAGGAAGTGACTGTAGAATTTCTTTTTCTGTAATTAGGAAAATCGGCAAATAGAAAGTGGGGGCATGAGACTTTACCTAGGACTGGATAAACTCACCCCTCCCCACTTTGGTCCCAGCCTAATCACCTGATTGGCCTCCCTGCGCATCTCCAGAAGCGGGGCACCTGAGCACCCTCTGTGCAGCTGGGACTGGTGTGGTGCAGGGACCCTGGGAAGGAGTCACTGGAGCTGTGCAACCTTGGGCAAGCCACCCAACCTCTCTGTTGCTCAGCTACTGGGATGTACCTAGCAGGATACCTGGCACACAGTAGGTGTTCAGTGAATGCTGCAGAGGTTTCTACTTTCTTTCTTTCTTCACTTAGGTTCCCAAATGACCCTAGAGAGTAACATGATGTGACCTTGACGTTAAGATGACAGATGTCAGTTGGGTGGTAGGCAAGCTCTTAGTCTCAAAAGTCACTGGGCTGGACCCTTTGAGGAAACAGCAGTGACTGGGTCCGTATTCCTGGGCGGAAGGAAGACTTCGCGCAGAGCTCCCCCCACCTTACTGTGTGTCTGGACATCCAGTGAAAATGCTGATTCCCATTTGGGGGGCCGAGGTCATTTCGCACCAGGTGGCAGGGAGGGAATGAGGACCTGAGGTGTCAGCACAAGGGGAGGCTTTGGGCACATCGGGTCCTTGTTGGCTTAGCCCCAGGAGGACTGCTGACCAGAGAAGGCAGGCAGCATGATGGGCACAGCCCAGCACGGCAGGGGCAGAACCAGGCGGCTGGGTGCTTTTCCCACAAGAACTCTGGGGACCAGCCTTCCTTAAGTGGCCAAGAACTATTTTCAGACCGGTGGGTGGATCCACAGGGAAGCTCCTCCAGGACAGCAGGCTACATAATGCCCTTCCCAAATGCTTTGGTGACAAAAGGAAAAGTGCATGAATTGGCACCATTGCCCCTGTGGCCATGTCACACATTTCTCAGAGCAGCAATGGACCTGACTCACAGCAGCAAAGGCTACTATCCACTGTGGCTTTGAGGCCCTAATCCCTGTGCAAACACTGCACAACAGGTCGTTAAGCCCGTAGCTGGGCATTATGGTGGGCACCAGTAGTCCCAGCTACTCGGGAGGCTGAGGCAAGACAATTGCCTAAGCCCAAGAGCTGGAGTTTGCTGTGAGCTGTGATGCCACTGCACTCTACCATGGGCAATAAAGTGAGACTCTTTCTCTAAAAAAAGGGAGGGAGGAAGGGAGGGACGGAGGGACGGAGGGAAGGAGGGAAGGAAGGAAGGAATAAATAAATAAATTAATTCTGCAGTGACAGGGCTACAGGCTCCGGGACACGTCTCAGCTCTAAGAAGGTCCAGCCATCACACCCATTTTCAGGTGAGGGAAACTGAGGCCCAGAAAGGTTAAGAAACAGGGCTGGCATTCAAACCCAGACAAATTTAAGTGTGACTGGCTGGCTACACAAGGGACACAGTTGCGTCTGGGCCACGCTCCCTCTCTGGTTAGCTCCAAAATTTAGGGGAGAACTTGAAAAGGCCCCTCTGCAATTAGAGGGTCAGTTTGCAGTTCTTGTCTTTCAAAGAAAGAGGGCGTCTCTCCCCTGCTGGGGTGTGGGCAGAGCTGGCAGCAATTTTCCCACAATGTGTAAATTAGTCAATCTCTGAGTCTGTAAACGGGGCCTTTGAAGCCACCTTAATGAAGCACTCCATTAGGGCTTAGCCGCTGCCGGCCCTGCTGCACCCAGTGGCTTTTGATGTCTTGGGGCCACGGGTTGGAGGCTCAACTTATCTAAATGCCCCGGCAGGCGTTAAAAAAAAAAAGGCAAAAAGCCCCCTTAGAGAAGTTGAAAAATTTTTAATGAAAAAAGTTAGTCCTGGCCTGACTGATGTTGGCACTTCAAAGCCAGGGCAGACTAAATTGCTGTAGACTGCTTAATTCAAAAGTGCTCCCTCCCGGGTGACAGCCCAATGGTGACAAAATACAATTGGCAACAGGAGACAGGCAAGATCAAAGGCTGCCTATTGTAATAGTTTTGTTCCATGAAGAATTGCTTATTGTCAGGAGTTTTTAAGCCTTTTTTTCCTTCTTCTTCTTCTTCTTTTTTTTTTTTTTTGGCTCCAGCACCATCGCTGGACTCGCCATCTGAGGACTCCAGCTCTGAATCAGTGTACATAAATACTTGTAATTACATCCTTCTTATAATACGTTTCAGTCTGCAGAGACCTCGGCTGCCTGTCCGTCTCTCTCAAGGTTCATGGAGCTGTGTGGTTGGTTGAGTTATAAAAACCATTTTTGTGTTTTGTTAGAAAAGATTCTATGAGGCACCCATAGGGCAAATTAGAGCTGGGATCCCCTCATAGTCCTGAGCATTATTTTAGGGTTTGCTTCAGATTAAACTGCTCCAGCTGAGACCCTCCAGGGGTGGTGATGTGGAAGTGGCCCCGCTTCTAATCTCGGTTTTCTCAACCATAGAGAGGCTCCCTTTCACACAGCACAAGTATTTACTGAGCTCAGACTTAGGAAAATACTTGCCTTGTAGGGTCATTTAAAAGACTGTTAGGAGAAAGTGGGCATAAAAGTGCTTGGTAACCTGGAAACTGCCTCCTTCTGCTGCCCGGCTCCACCTCCACCGTCACAGCAGGTCTGCCTCCAGTCTCTGCGGCTTACCTGGATTCTTAGGCACTCAGCACTCCCTGGAACACAAAACCCAGAATGAGATATTCTGGTGAGCTATTTAGAAACTTCTACATGGATGGAAGGGAACAGGTGAAAGGAAAGTTCATCCCAGGCTTGGAATCCAGTCCTCACATCTCCTCTTCCTCCCAGCATGACTCCACCCACTCACTCTACCTTCCAGAACCTGCGTTTTCTTCCCTGTGAAATGGAAACAATACTCCTTGCCCTGCCAGATCTCACAGCTCTTCCTGACTTGATGTTTGAAGTGCCAACATCAGTTAGGCCAGGACTAACTTTTTTCATTAAAAATTTTTCAACTTCTCTAAGGGGGCTTTTTGCCTTTTTTTTTTTAACGCCTGCCGGGGCATTTAGATAAGTTGAGCCTCTTTTCTTCAGACAAGAAAAGGAGGCAAACACGCTTTATAAATGGCCGGAAAGCCAGAACTATCCCCAAGGCAGTCTGTATGATTTTCTGACCCAAGTGGGAAGAAGCTCAGCTCTTGGGGCTGGGTAGAGGGCCAGAGTGGTGGAGGACCATTAAGGAGCTGGAATGTTCTGGCTCCTTCCATTGCTTCAAATATTAATCACCAGGAAGCTGCCCCATGAAGCACACAAGGCCTCATATCATTTTCTTGTCTTGAATTAATTAAGAAGACTTATATGGGGCAGATACAGGCCTCAAGCTGATGATTTCTCCTCTTGGTGGGTGGAACTTGCTCCTGCCCCACCTTTGCCTCTCCTGTGTTCCCCCCCAAATATTGGCAGTTTGTTTTTACCCAAAGTATCTCAGATATGTACAGGGCTGAGCTGAGGCTTCCACAAGACTGGCTTCTGTTTACGCTGACTCCATGCCTTGCTTTACCTTCCTTTTAACCCAACTTCTCTTACACCTCTCAACCTCACCAATAGCACTATCTGTCCCTTGTTTTTAAATTCTATGGCACCAAGAATTCTAATTTCATGAACGTTTTAAGCAAACATTTTAGGGTGACGCTGTTCTAAAGCCAGCCTTCAAAGGAACTCCATCCCGGCTTCCTAAGGGTGCCATCGGAATATCCACAGGACAGATCCACCTGGGAATCAGGAGGGGACACAGCATTCGCCACAGACCCGCCTATTCACCATAATCACGCTCAAGTATGCATAAACCCAGCTGAGCAATTATGAATAATTAAATCAATTAGAGACAGTCTAGCACCAGGGACTATGGGCATTTGGGTGTGGGCCTCTGTAATATTTTAACAGTAAATGCAAGAGCGCCAGAGAGGCCTGGTGGGCAGAGGGAACAAAAGCGTGTCCACATGCCAAGCCATGTTGCTTGGTGACCCTCTTCCACAGTTTCGGCCTTCCCCAGGAAAACAATGGTCATGAAATGCCAAGAAAATATTTTGGAGGCAAGTATGAAAGCTTCAAAATGAGTTAATTAAAAACGGATAAAACACAAGTCTCCTAAAGTTATGTCGAGGAAATTTAGTGCTTAAAATTTGACAGAAGGAAAAGGTTTTCCAGCGTGAAGCAGAACTGGAAAGTGGCAGAGCCTGGCTACTAGGTTTTCTTCTAAAACCAAACCCTCCAGCTTTCCCACACTGCAAAGGACACTCGGGGCAGGCCTCAGAGAGAGTGAGAAGGGGCAGGGCCGTGGCATCAGTCCAGCTGCTCCTGATGACCGGAGGGAGTCCAGAAGGGGCAAGGTGCCCTCAAGGTCCACTCATGGACATGGGGCTCATCTCCAACACCAACCAGTTAGAAAGCAGCTGCCAAAGGTTCCAGTTTCCTAGATGCCACCGTCTCAGGGGCCTGGAAATGGTTGTGATTTTACTGCTTGATTGTGGATAGTTAGAGGCTTCTAGGAACAGGATGGGTTTCAGAAAATCAACAGTAGCATAACTGATTTTCTGTTTTCTCAGTGTCTGAGCCAAAGGCATAAACATGGCCTGCTTCAGCCCAGTGGAGGGATTTGAATGGAGCTATTCCAACAACAAAGGACAAATGTCCCTTTTAAATGACAGTTTGTCCAGATTCATGGACCAGGGCATATAGGTTATGCCAGAAAAGAGCAGAAATGTCAAGGGTCGTCCCCACAGGCCAGCTCTAGTCACGTCCTTATCAGCTCAAGACACCCGGTACTCTGTGCTGCCAGGGCACTGGTGAGCACTTTGTGTGTGCTGTTTATCTTGTGCTGGGCTGAGATGTTAGATTTTAGCTTCACTGTGTTGTAGAGGAGGCTGTTGGCACTCAGAGAGCTCAGGAGCTTGCTCCAGGCCCCACAGCAGCAAGTGGCAGGCCAAGATTCCATCCTATAAGCCAGCGGCTGCTGCCATGGGCTTTGTATCCATGCCTGCATGACGGATGTCCTGCTAACATTACAGCTATGAAGATGTCCCCAGCGAAGCACTTCCCCAAATGAGTAAGCTCAGGGGCCTCCTCTGTAATCTGTAGGGTTGTTTGGAGGGTTAGCAATCCCGCCCTGTGCATACCCGATTCTCCCCAGTCGCAATGATCTAGAAACATGGTTTCCCTCTCTTCTGATGCTCTGTGGGGCAGAGGACTCACACCATTACTAACCTCTACATGTTACTAGCTCCTCACCCCATGCCCCACTCAAGTGGTCCTCTGAGATTCTTGCCCCCTCGGCCTCAAAAGGGACCCTCCAGTGCTGTTGAGAGCCTTCAGGGGACATCTCCAGATCAAGTCCTCCTCTGCAGGCTCTGCGGGAGCCCACTTCCCTGTGTCTGCCTGACACCTATGTGTTGATGGGCGTTCTGGGTCATCTGCCAAGTTCTCAGGGTGTCGGGGCAGAGTGCTCCATGTTAAGAACTGCGGGAACAATGTCCTCTCACCCCCCTTTGAGTCACAGTGTTACAGGGGCCCTGGCCATGTTGCCTGAGCCCCCAGGGGTGAAGGAGGAATGATGCCATTTTTCTTTCTAGAGGCTGTCTGCTCTCTACAACCACCTGTGCGTCCCAGGTCGGGGAGGGGGGGCCCGGAGTGAGGCTATGTCTGAATCACAGGTCCCTCTGGTCTAATGACTGGGCTGGTTACTTGGTGGTCTTCTTCTAACTGCCACCCATTCCTAGGCAACTGAGGTGTCCCGTCTGTGCTTGCTGAGAACGTGCCCTTCCTTAGCAGGCCCTGAGCTGCTCAGGAACAGACCTAGGTACGTCCCCCACAAGCAGCTGAGCGTGCCCAGAGACATTTGCCCACCAGCAGGGGACGCCATCCCAGCCCATGCTGAGACTCCCTTCAGGCCTGTTTTACCTTAACATGCCTTTCAAAAGACACCTGTGCTACCTGTGCCATGGGGGTGGGGTGCGGGAGGAGTCAGAGGGCCACACCTGTCCAGGTGGCCCTCTGATGACCATAAGCAAAGCACCCTCGGGGGATGGTAGAAGGAGACCTACTAGACCCAGTGACCCCAGCAGGTCCTCATTAAAGCCCCCGCAGATGGCACATGCAGAGTGGCTCCCAGAAGGACAGGTACCTGCAGAGGGCCAACTCCGCTGACTGGCTCCATTTCACATTCTCATGACCACAGGGGAGTGACAAGGACAACCCCAGGCTGGCCTCTACCCCTATGGGCAGAGCTGCTTCCCTGCTGTGGGTGGGAGTTGCTGCCCCCCCTGCCAGGGTCAAACTAAGCCTTCCTGACAGCTCCAGCCTAGTTATCAATGACGCCACAGACAACTCAGAAGGAAGGGGGCATGTGGGGCATGGCAGTGAAGTGGGCAGAAGCATGAACACCCGAGTCTGGTCCCTTTGCAGTTTTGTCTAACACTGACCCTGCCCTCACCCCACACCCCTCAGCTCTTCACCCATCCTGTGCTTGGGCCACGCAAATCAGCCCACAGCACAGCACAGCACAGCACAGGCAGGTGTGGATCTGAGCCTGGGGGCCCGTCGAGTCACTGTGCCAAGCCTCAGCTTCCTCATCCATCAAATGAGGACAACCCTGGGGCCATTCTGGTCGTCTCAGAGGAGCACGGGAAAGGGAAAATGAGATGACAGGTGAAAAGGGCAGTGCAAACTGTAGAGTTCAGTGCATCAAAGGCATCTCTCTTCTATGAGGAATGACGTGGAATCTGAGAATTTAAGGTATTTGTATCTTTGCTTGGCTTGCCTGGTAGGGTGGCGAGGAGTGAGCAGACCCCAGGTCTGCGTTCTTTCCAAAGCAGCGGCTTTCTAGCTGTGTTGCAAAGAGCTGGGAGGGCCCTGGGGTCCCCCGGGGAGGAGATGAAGACGGAGACCCCAGGAAGGTAGAGCTCGGGCCCCACCCTCTCAGTCTGTTCTTTGGGGACTTCTCAATTGGGAGATTTCAGTACAAGAATGTTCATCCTTGACAGAGAGGGCTGGAAGCTACAGCACAACACTGCACTGGGCCTCTGGGGGCTTACTGGGGACACAGACCCTCCCAAACAGACCTGGGCAGAGCTGTGGTAGAGGAATCAGCAGAGGAAGAATCCAAGCTCCTTGCTGAATCAAACGGAAAAAAACAAATCCCATTTCCCCAACAATGTGGACCTCCTGAGGCTCCCAAGAGAGCAGGGGCTCCAGAGACAGACATGCTTCTGGTGTATGATTTGCACAAATCCCTCCCAGCTCTCAGTTCTCTGTCTCCAGAGTTCTACCTGGTGGCCACCATGTTCCTGGCTGATCCTGATCATATCACGTCCCCTCTCTGGGCCTCGGTTTCCCCATTTGCATCATGGGGGGTGGGAGTGGATGGTTTGGAAGCATCCTGTGAGCTCTGCCATCCTGATCCTCAAGTCTCCCAGACCCTCTCCTGCCTCCCTCTCACCCTCTCTAAGCCCTGCCTCTGTCTCCAGAAGCTTCCACCACCCCACCTCCAGCCAAAGACCCCCAAATCCAGATGTCTCCTCTTCCCTTGCCAAGTTCCCTACAAGGCCACTGCAGAAGGCAGCAATTCGGACAGAAAGCAGCAATGTTTTAATTTACTCAATTAAATCACCATGTGGACAGAGGCTCTTGAAGGAATCTGCTCTACAGAACTTTTTATTTAATGGAATTAGTTGAAACCAGATCAGCCAAGCCCCTATTCCTCAGGCCATCTGCCCAGACAGGGAAATGGCTTCCTTAAATAGAACCCCATGGAGTTGGGGAGTCTCCAACTGGAAACTGTAAGTCTCCTCGAAAGGGCCAGCCAGGAGCTGCCCCTGCACTGGCCTGGGTGTTCCAGTGGGTTCAAAGTCCTCATGGCCCTCTGGGGCCAGTGGGAGCCAGCAAAGCGCACATGCACCTTCAGCTGAGTTGGGGCTATAATGAGATTCACATTCAGCTCCACCTTCGGAGGACTTGTGCCAAAATCAGGGACGGCAGAAATGACATGCCAACAGAGAGCCTTTTAATTCAGAAAAGAAGGCCTGTCAAGTCGTTTGCCTGGACTCTTCAAGAAAATTAGAAAAACTAACATTTACTCAGCATTGTAGAGTCTCCCAAGAAGTTTCCCACATGCTTTATTTAATCCTTGTGATGATCCTCCAGTGAAACCCTCTCAGATCCTTTTGCAGATGAGGGTCAGAGAGGTTCAGAAACTTGCCCAAGGCCACAGCCAGGATGGAGGATCCAGGCGACTGGAAACAGCAGCAATCACACGGCCAAGCGTGTTGCTTGAAGGCTAATAGATAATGCCACTGTCATGCCTAGCATGTGGTGACTGCTACCTCCCCACCCTTCTCCTGAGTGCATGAGCCCAGAGCGGCTGGTACAAATCCTATCTTGACCCCACGTGTTATGTCACCTTGGGGAAACCACTTAATTTCTCTGGATCTCAGTTCTCTTATCTGTCCAATGATTCTGCTCTCTCAGAGCCAAAAGTGATGATTCATGGAAAACTGTCTGCCATGCGCTTGAGGCTTTAATAGCCCTTGCTGGCCATCCCAGGTGCCACTGCAAATTCAGCAGGCTGACCGTTACCACTCTGAGGACACATTGGCCATGAGGACGCTCATGGATGAGGATGTGCCATTTAGACCAGAGGTCAGCAAACTCCAATGCGAAAGCTACATCCCACCTGCTGATGTTTATAAGTAAAGTTTTATCAGAATATGGCCACACCCATCAGTGTGCAAATTGTCCATACATGTCTTTTCACCCTACAACAGCAGAGCTGGCAGTTAGGACAAAAACCAGAAACAAAACAGCCCAAGAACACTAAAATATTTCTTGTCTGGCTCTTTACTTTCTGGCCCAGAAAAAAAGTTGCCAAACTCTGATTTAGAGGGTTAGATGGTAGGGCCTGTACCCCTTCCCCACTCCAAAGAGGCTGAAGACAGGCAGGGGAGGAGAGAGGAAGTTGCTCGGGGAGCACTTTATCCTAATTGTTAATGAGCTTGTTTGACATCTTGGGACCCCAGAGACTACATTGGGTCTTGGAGGGTTTTGATGCAGCATTCCCGTTTAAAAAAGGAATTACAAATGTGCTCCGATTAGTCTGTCTTGCAGAATTTTAAAGAGGGGAGGTGAGGTGGGGTAAACTGTTCTGTTACCAACGGTCACTTTCTAAGCCTGTAACTTCTCTGATGCAGGGAGTGGCTTCGGCATGGAATTGATACACTTGGAGATTTATAAGGTCAAATTTTATGAGCCTACAGATTCTCGTGGTGTATTACCACATCCTTATTACAACTCATGCTGCTGTCCAGTTAAACCAGCAGAGCTGATATATTACCCCTTGCCTGCCTGGGCCACAGACTTGCAGCAAACTGTGCAAATAAAATACGGCCTTTGGGAATCATTCGTGTCCTGTTTTTTCCGCACAAGTGACTTTGGTTGTTTGTCTCCTCTCCCCAACTGGCGAACTGAACCAGAGGCTGCTGTTCAGCTGCTGCATCCAGAACAAGTCCTTGGGAGTGAGCCGAGATCCCCAAAGTGATTTGGGGGCAGGAGGAGAGGACCCGGGCTGGACACATCTCTGAAGAGGAGAAAGTTGCCGGGAGCCCCTTACAGAGCATAGCCCAGAAGGGACGCCTGGCTGCACAACTGTGGCTGTCACGCTCACAGGACCACAGGTTCATGATGGCTATTTGTGTTTTGGGCTGAGGCCGTGTTAATGGGAAGGGGGAATTTGGCCTTAACCACGGTATGCTGAGCTGGTTTGGGCATCTGTGGGTGTCTGTCCCTTTGCTCCAGACCCCTAGAGCCTTGTGCCAGGGAGGGCCCAGTGAAAAACAGGGTTCCAAATCAGCTCTGGGAAGAAGAGGCAAGGGTACATCGTGACTACTCCAGGTGGGGCTGCAGGACCTTGAGGCCAGGGCAGGGCAGCGGGGACTCATTCCCATAACTAAAGTGATGCCTAGGAGTGATTTCCAACCCTTCTCTGATGTGGACAATAATACTAGGATGATCCTTTGCCCAAATCTTTTGATTCACCCTTCTTTTGAATAAATCCATACACACACCAAGCACACACACACCACACACACTTGGCTCTGGAGCCAAAGCTAATGCTGAAAATGGCTGGCTCAGACAGTGCCTGAAGGTCTTTAGTCCCCACACCAGGGGACAATTTCATTTCCCCTCACTGTCCCCTAGCCACATCCTGCCCACCCGAGGTGCTGTCAGAACCAGGTCCTCTTGTTGACAAGGACTATCTGGGCTTCCTAACTACAGGCAGATGATGATGTCCCCTCACTGGGCCTCTTTTCTGCCTCGCAGTAATAAAGGTTCATTCCTAGCAGCAATTCAACTATTCATGCAATGAGTCTTAAATAATTTTGATTTTGGGAATTCTACTTCTAGGAATCTGTCTTATAGAAGCAATCAGATATTTAGAAAAGGATTAGGAGCAGAAGAATCTGCCACGGTGTTAATTTTATTAGAGCACTGGAAATAGCATAGACATCCAACCATAGGGGACTCATTAAATAAGCTCAGGGCATCTAGTCAGTGGAATGCTAAGCAGCCATTCAATATTTATATTTGTGATAAATTTGTGATGACATGAGAAAGACATGCTGTGATGCTAGTGGGGCTCAGGCCCCTGCCAGGCCCTCCACCAGGGCTGGCTGCACAGCTCACTGAGGAGCCCAGACAGCTCTCCTGCTCCTGGCTGACTCTATGACGCCCTGGGGGCGGGGGGTCATCATTGCACCCATCAGGGTGCAGCCAGCAAGGCAGAGCCACTGAGAATCTTAGGGGGAGGGGTTCCATACAGGAATTATCCTGACACGGTGAGGGCCAGGCTGGGAGAGGAGGTCTGCCAGAACAGCCCCTGGGAGATGTCACTTGGTGCCTTACCATCCTGGCTAGGCAGTGGTAGGGCTGGACAGGCCTTGGCTTGCAGGAAAATCCAAGCCATATGCTTCTGGAGCAGGAGCACAGGGCTAGGAACCTAGGAACTGCTCCCTCCAAGGGCCTACAGCCCAGCACCTGGCAGCAACGAGCTGGACGTGGAGAGTAGGGCAGCAGGGGGAAGCAAGGCCCTTGGCCAACATGACTTTCTGAGTCAATGGCCTCAGTTTTCCTTCCATCTCCCACATCTCTCAAGTTTCTCTCTTGGACAGCTCTAATGCAGTGCCAGAGAGGAGGAGCAGCACACACTTCAGCAGTCACCATTCCACAGCTGAGCTAGTTGATGCAACAGAGAGGTTGTGTAACTTACCCAAGGGCACACAGCAGGTCAAGCAGGCCTAACCAGACCTGGGGCCCCATCACAATGAGGGCTCTCCTGCCCCTGATCTTCACTGCCAGACACTTAACACCCAGCAACCCTCTCTTGGGCTAGTTTTGTTTATTGTTACTCTTTGGATCTTCCCCTCCATGCAGAGTGAGATTAGCTGGGGGGAGGGAGAGGCTGGAGAAGTAGGGTGTTGGGATATGGGGAAGGAGCTGGCCATTTTGCAGGCTTATTACGTGTCAGGCACTGTGCTAGGCACTTCACATACATGATAGGACTAACGTGCAAAAAGAAATGCCCACCAGGCACCAGGAGCGTTCCATCTACTGTCTCACAAAATCTTCACAGCAGTCTTCCCAGTTAAGGGCTACGATTGTCCCCACTCTCCAGTGGAACAACTGAAATAACAGAGCTAGTAGGTGGCAGGGTTGACATTCAAGCTCAAGTCTACAGTCTCCAGAGCACACTGGAGCTCCCACTTAATCCCCAGGGCAGGGACTGCCCTAAGATTTGCTATCCTGTCTGCCCTGTCCCCTCACTATCTGTGGCAATTAACAAACTGAGCCTTAAATCTTAAAGACACAGTCAGCCCAGCCTGGTGGCTTTCCAAGCAGCCCTTTCAGGCAGTGCTGCGGGGACTCAGGCAGCAGATGTCTCTCAACTCCAAACATCCCAGGGCCACCTGGGCTGAGGAACAGCAGAACAGGTGAGTTACGCCTGGGCACGCCCAGAAAGGGGGTGTGGCCTCCTTCCACCCTTACTCCATTGGCTAGAACCAGTCATGTGGCCCCACAGGCCCGAAAGGGGCGGGACCATGTGGGTTCCATGCCCTCCAGCCCTCTGTGATCTGCCGTTTGCTTTCTGTGGTTTAGTTGCCCACAGTCAACTGGTTTGAAAATGTTAAATGGAAAATCCCAGACATAAACAGTTCCGTTCATATTTTAAATTGCATACTGTCCTGAGTAGTGTGATAAAATTTTGCACTGTCCTACTGGGGACTGAACCATGGTACCTATGCGTCTAGTACCCACCTTTAGTCACTTAGCAGACGTCCACCATTGTAGTATCAAGCCACCAGTACTTTACTTCCCAATGGCCAAAGTACAAGAGCAGTGACGCTGGCAAGGAGCAGCCTCAAAGTGCATCCTTTAAGTGACAAGGTGGGAGCTCTGGACTCAAAGAACAACGTAGGATGCTGGTGCTGCTCAGATCCATGGTAAGACTGAACCCACCATCTGTGAAACTGTGAAAGAAGAGAAAGCTGTGCATGTATAATTAGGACTCAGGCCTGTTTCAGACATCCACAGGGGCTTGGAAGACATCAGTGCTGTACTCACGAGGCAGGAAAACATCTCGTCCCAAACTTAGAACAAACTCACTTCTCCCCAAGAAAAAAAACAGAGGCTCACAGCCCAGGTTCAAAGTATTCATATGATTGGTTCAAGCCAGGGCAACCCTCAGGACAGGGTGGACATCCTGTGCCTGTCTTTTCTCCTGTCCTCCCACTTCAGCTGGCCCCAGGCATGAGAAGGGACTAGCCTGGCTTCCCAGCTCCACGGAACTCAGCTAGAGGCTCCCTTCCCCGGACTTCAGGAAAAGTGTCTTCACAGGTCTCTGTACCAGAACTAGTTGAACAAAGGTTTATTTTTGTCTTACAGACCCTGTGAATCTTGCCCCTGGCCATCTCTTTGCCTTGGCAGCAAAGCAAAGAGAGTCACCCCTTGCAGTTAGTTCTGCTGTGTCAGGTGGGCAACCCTAACGTGCACTTCCCTTGGAAGACCCACCTGAGCTTGGGCTCTGTCTTATTTCCCTACCTCTATTTTCCTATGGCAACCAAATGCCCTCGATTTTGTTTCCTTTCTTATTGTATTAAGTATATTTTAACCCAATGTGTCGGATTCTTTTTTACTAGGAGGCAGATGACTATAAGTAATAGCATATAAATAAATCAATTAAATCCTTTTGTCCCAGCGTTCTGCTTCTCACCCCCACCACCATCCCGGTCCTAAACATTGCTCTAACATACTTGCTAAGGAGACATACCAAACTGCAACAAAAAAATAGCCGGGCGTGGTGGCAGGGGCTTGTAGTCCCAGCTACTCGGGAGGCTGAAGCAAGAGAATCACCTAAACCCAGGAGTTGGAGGTTGCTGTGAGCTGTGACACTACAGCACTCTACCCGAGGGTGATAAAGTGAGACTCTGTCTCTAAAAAAAAAAAAAAAAACTGAGACCCTCGGCCACAGTATTTCCGAGCTGGGAAGGACCCTTGTAAAACCTCAGCCAGTGATTTTTAAATTGCCTTTTAGAAATTTTTCAGATGTTTGTTTCATATTGCAAATGTTTATTACAATTGTAAACTCTTATATGGAATGAAAAATAATGCACACTCAAATGGATGAAGGACCAGATTTTAACATGTTGGAGGCCACCACAAATCTGTTATAACTTGGGCTCTCAGGTTAGTGAGGATTCTTCAGATTTAAGAAAAGGACTAAAAACAGAAAAACAACCCCCCCAAACTTCTCCTTCCATCCCTATTCATGCATTTGAGACATCTAGACATGATGTTAGGAATATATCACCATTTGCAGCTATTTATGTTTGCGGATGAAAGTTACTATACTTTCAATATTGTGAATCCCAACTAACTTCAGAAACCAGAAATAAATTAGCTTTGGGAAAAAAGAAGAGTTGTCAGATTTAACTTATTATTTTAAACATCTGTGTTCAAATCCAATCCATTAGCTTCACTGTATGGCTTTATAAGTAAATGTTATTGTGGACTAATAAGACGCCATTCATATAGTTTTTATTTACAAGACCCTGTGTATATGAGAATGCATTTGCAATTTTTTAAACGTTCCAGTTCTAAACAGGAAAAAAAAAAATGGAAACAAGAGGAGTGCCACACTGGGTAGGACAGCCAGTTCTCAAAGCCCCACGCTGAGTAGCCACTGTCTAGGGGCTGCCTGCGGTGTCACAGCCATGACGCGGATGCTGTGACAGATCCTAGTTGTGCAGCAGCCAGAGGCCATGGCCTCCTTCTCTGTGATGGGAGACCTGAGGGGCTGCAGCCAGAGCTGCCACAATTTAGGGTAATTCTATCTGGGAAGAGAGTCCCTTTGCTGTCTCCCAAGGGGCGTCACCAGGGGAGTGAAGTCTGGGCATAAAATTCAGAAGAGAGCAGCAGGACAAATTAGAGACCTGGAAGGTTAGTGCTACTAAGGAACTCAGAGCATTCATTCATTCTTCAGCCAACATTTACAGATGGCAGCTCTGTGCCTGGCCCTGGGCTGGCACTGGACATTCAAAGCCTGGCCTGGTCCCCGTGGATCTGCCTTCCAGCAGGGCAGAGCTACGTGCACGGTGCCTGCAGTTAGCAGGGGAGAGTTTGGCTGTGTGACCAGGGCTGAGTTCCCACCCTTCCCAAACCCTGATTCCTTTACTGGTAACAGGGATAAAATCTCATCTAGTAAAATGCCTGATGCTTCAGAGACAAAGAGTACCAATTCCCTTCCTCCTCCAATTCTGCTTTTTTCAAATGTTTCTAAATACCTAGCACATTGTACGTTCTGCATTTGTGGTCTCCTCACCCCACTCCGTCGCCTCCCTGATCACCTCTCTCTTTAGCCATAAAGTAATAACCATGGCTGTATTTGTTTCCCCAGGGCTGCTGTAACAAAATGCCAGAAACTAGGTGCTTTAAAACAATGGACATTTACTCTGTCACGGTTCCAGAAACCAAAAGTTTGAATCAAGGAGTCAGCAGGATGATGCTGTCTGTGCAGGTTCTGGAGGAGGGTCCTTCCCTGCCTCCTTTAGCGTCACCAGGCTCTGGGCATTCCTTGGCTTGTGGCAACATCACTGCAGTCCCTCTTCATCTTTAAGCGGCCTCATTCTCCCAGTGTCCCCTGTGTGCCTGGCTCCTTTTGAAAACACCAGTCATTGGATGTAGGACGCACCCCAATCAGGTATGACCTCATTGAACTAGTTACATGCACAAAGATCCTATTTCTAAATAAAGTCACACTCTGAGGCTCCAGGTAGACAGGAATTTAGGGGCACTATTCAACCCAGGACAGTGGCCAACACAGACAGCACGTGCAGCCAGAGCGTGCTGAGCACATGACAGGTTTTCTCTCCACCAACTGCACAGAGCACTTAGGATGGAGCCTGGGAGGTGGCAGCACCCATGATATTAGCATTTTTATCAGTCTTCATTGACCCCTATAAGGGAGGAGCTATGATCACCCCCCTTGTACATAGAAGAAAATTGAGGCACAGAGAGGGCAGGTTGTATGTCCAAAGCCGCACAGCCCTCAAGTGGCCATGGTGGCACTCAGTGTCCTGTTGTCTGGTGCCAAGTGCCCCAAACACTTCTCCCTGTCTCCTGAGGCTGTGTTGAGGGACACTGAGGGGATCCTCTTGAAAACTTTCCTCTTTGAGTCATTGTAATTCACAGATATTATCAGTTACAACCCCTCTCCTGCTTTAGAGATGAGAAAAATTAAGTCCAGGAGTGACTGGCCTGTGGCAGCAGTGGGGTGACATGGCCACTTCGAGTCTGCTCCCACATCTGCTGCCCAGTGCCCTGTTCCTCATGTCTCCAGCACAAGCTGGGCAGTGTCCTCTCCACTGACACTACAGACCCAGGACCCCACACAGGTTCCATAGCTGCAGCTGCTGAAATCTGTTTTGTATTTAGTGCAGCAAATTATGCCAAGTTCACCAACCCAGAGCCATTTAAAATCCTCTGGGCCTTGAGGATGGAGCCTGGGTTTCCCTGCTGTGGTCATTCAGGACTGTGATGCCACAGAGCTGCAAGTAGCCTGGGGCAAGGGGGGAGGATGGTGGGGCTGCGGGGCCTGGGTCCTGCCCTCTCATGTGTACCTTTATTTATCAAATTCCTCTGGCTGAGTTTGGTCCATACCATGAACTTGGTATAATACAACCCTGTTCAACTTGGTCTGAACTTGGCCTTGATACAGCCCATCTCTATCCAGGAGGGAAAGCTGCCCATTTCTCACGAAGCTGCTTTCCGTAAGTCTGGTCTCTGGATCCTCAAGTGGCAAACCAATGTGTCAAAGAATTGAAGATAGTCTGTGGGGCCCAAGGAGGCTCTGACTCCCCGCAGGCTCAGAGGCTATGCATGGGGCAGGCTCAAGAGGTCCCAGGTCTCCTCTAAGGCCAGAACCTCTGGAACCACGAGGCATGAACATGTGGAGAACTTTCAGAGGCCAAGCTCAGGAGTTGCAGACTCAAGGGCCCCCAGGAGCTATGCAGGGGACACAAGTGAACACAGTGGGGTGGGTGTGAGACAACAGGGAGAGGTAGGGACTGCAGTGCCCTTGCCTGTCCCCAGGGCAGCCACTCTCAGCAACGGCTCAGTGCTAACAGGCAGGAAGATGGGCCCAATGTACACGGAGCTTCTAATTTGTCAAGAGAAGCTGATAATCTAGATTTTTTGATGAAATCATTCACTTTTTTAAAATTAAATCATAGCTGTGTACATTAATACAGTCATGGAGTATAATGTGCTGATTTTATATAAATGTGAAATATTTTCATCACACTGGTTAACATAGCCTTCATGGCATTTTCTTAGTTATTGTGTTAAGACATTTACATTCTACATTTAGTAAGTTTCACATGTACCCTTGTAAGATGCATCATAGGTGTGGTCCCACCAATTACTCTCCCTCCACCCATCCTCTTCCCTCCACTCCCCTCCCTTTCCCCTTTTCCCATATTCTTGGGCTTATAATTGGGTTATAGCTTTCATATGAAAGCTATAAATTAGTTTCATAGTAGGGCTTAGTACACTGGATACGTACAATTCCTCCACTAGTTATATATCCAGAAGACCAAAAGTCATACTTTAACAGAGATGCTTGTACCAGAATGTTTACTGCAGCCCAATTTGTAATTTCTAAGTCATGGAAGAAGCCCAAGTCCCCATCGACCCACAAATGGGTCAATAAATTGTAGTATATGTACACCATGGAATATTATGCAGCCTTAAAGAAACTGTTCAATTTTTAAGTGTCAGTCACTAATTCAAACTCTTTGAAAAACACTGTGCAATTTGACAAAACACCTGCCCCATGGGCTCCCACTGAGACCCGTCAAGGCAGCCCAGATTCCTGCTTCTCAATCTCTCAGGCATGGGGTGATGCCTGGTGAACTCAAAAGCCTGCACTGTGAGTTCTCCTGGTCATGGATGTGCCCAGGCATTGTCCCCTTGTATCACATTTACTCCCTTGACTTCACCCCCATCTTGTGGCTTTAAACATCAGCAGAAGGTCCTATCTCCAGGCCTCCGTCTTCTGTGAGGCCCAGGATCAATGGTCCAACTTCCTGCTTGACACCTTTATTTGGATGTCTGCTAGCAGTCTCAAACTTAACGTGTCATCACCCCAATCACGGAGGCTCTCTGTCCCCTCAAACCTGTTATTCTTGTCATTTTCCCCGTCTCAGCAAATGCCATCTCTATCCCAGAACACCCAGCTGCACGGAGCCTCACTCAGCCGACCTCCACCCAGCAGACACATGATTGTTACTTTAAGTGACTGAACTTTGGGGGCAATTTGTTACAAAGCAACAGCTGGCTGATCACACCTTGTGTGATGGCACCTTTTCTTCCACCGTGATCCCTTCTCTTGCCACAATTCTCAACTCATGAGGGGATGTACTGTTCAACAGTAGGCAAAAGCAAGGGCGACTTTGAGCAGTGCTGTGAACAAGCACAGGACACCTTGGAATGGCTCCGCTGGGACGAATGTGAAAGGCCTCTTCTAGGGCCACCACCATCTGAAATGTTCACCTCATTTGTTGACCTACACAGTGACCAAAAAGTTCATGTGCAATTTAAAATAGGCACATGAACTTCATGGCCACCTTATATGTGTATGTGGTTTTGATAGTCTATAGATGTTATTTCGGATGTAATTGGAGACTTAATCATCATTTAGTAAAAGGTTATGTTGAGTTATTTGGACATACATATAAGTTTTTCCTTATGTGAACACTGGCCAAAAAATGAAGTCCTATGATCTATACACATTCTATAAAATTGAACATTAAAAACCAAGGGGCATCCTCCCAGGAGTATATTACCTGAGTGGGGTGCTGAGAGAGGGAGCCTATACTTCCTCAATTTTAATGAATTGTCACTCACAAGAAGATTTAGTAATAGCTTTCCAAAAAAGAAACAAAACATTCCATGTACACTCAAATTTGAGCATCCCAGATTCTTCGGAGTTAAGTAGGAGCAATGGAATTCCTACACTTGAGTGCACAGACATCTATTCATATGCACAAAGGCACAGCAGCTGTTCCCCTTAAACTTTCCAGCAGATGCTGGATGGCAGTCTCTAGTGGGACCCGATACGTCCTTCCAAAGCACCTTGGGATCACATTAATTGAGTTGACAAAGCGTGGGGTGGCCACACCACTCTCACCTGTGCTGGACTCTGGATGGAAACACATCTAAGCATCCTGCCCAAATGCTTCTCTGAACTTTGGGCTGATGACTGAAGTCAGTCCCCTGGCACACCCTCCCAGGGATCCTGCCACAGAGGAGTGTAGCTGTCTGTCATGAGCCTGCAGAGGCTTGCAGGAGGCCCACTCAGCCCCCAACACCCTCACCCCACTTGAAATTCCACTACCAAATTCTTGGATTTTCTTTTTTTTCTTTTTTTTGAACCTAGAAGAAACCTTAGAAATGATTTGCACCAGTCAGGTTTACACCAGGTAGGTAGAAACTGCTGTCAGACTTGACCAGGGAGAGATGCACAGTGACACAAAGCCTGCCGTAGCCGGACACACAGTGCCCTGGGCTGCAGACATGAAGGAAGGTGGCACAGCAGAGCAAGGGCCACCGTGGCCGCCATGGGCTGCGGCACACCCCGGGAGGACAGCTGAGCCAGGCAACAAGGCAGAGGGAAGAGGGGATACGCTACACTGCCTCGTCTTCCTAAATCTTCCCTTGAGTCCCCTTCCAGAACCTTCCATTAGTTGAACCCAACTGAAATCTGGCTGATATGAAGTCTGGGAGTTGCAGTCTGTGGTGATCAGTCCCTGGAGACAGCAAGAAGAGCAAGAAAATGCAGGGCTGAATTGCTAAGTCATGGAAAAAGCCCAAGTGCCCATCAATCCACGAATGGATGAATAAATTGTGGTATATGTACACCACGGAATATTATGCAGCCTTAAAGAAAGATGGAGACTTAACTCTTTCATGTTTACATGGATGAAGCTGGAACACATTCTTCTTAGTAAAGTATCTCAAGAATGGAAGAAAAAGTATCCAATGTACTCAGACCTACTATGAAACTAATTTATGGCTCTCACACGAAAGCTATAACCCAGTTACAACCTAAGAATATGAGGAAGGGGGAGAGAGAGGGGAGGGCGGGGGGAGATGGACGGAGGGAGGGTGATTGGTGGGATTACACCTGTGGTGCATCTTACAAGGGTATATGTGAAACTTGCTAAAGGTAGATTATAAATGTCTTAACACAATAACTAAGAAAATGCCAGGAAGGCTATGTTAACCAGTATGATGAAAATGTGTCAAATGGTCTATAAAACCAGTGTATGGT
>CAUYPK010030249.1:0-38087 GCA_963574355.1 Loris lydekkerianus
ACACATGAAAAAAAAACTCATCATCGTTAATCATCAGAGAAATGCAAATCAAAACTACTTTGAGATATCACCTAACCCCAGTAAGAGTAGCCCACATAACAAAATCCCCAAACCAGAGATGTTGGCATGGATGTGGAGAAAAGGGCACACTTCTACACTGCTGGTAGGAATGCACACTAATATGTTCCTTTTGGGAGGGTGTTTGGAGACTACTTAGAAATCTAAAAGTAGACCTGCCATTCAATCCTATAATTCCTTTACTCGGTATATACCCAGAAGACAAAAATCACAATATAACAAAGACAACTGTACCAGAACATTTATTGCAGCCCAATTCATAATTGCTAAGTCATGGAAGAAGCCCAAGTGTCCATCGACACACGAATGGACTAGCAAATTGTACATGTGTACCATGGAATATTATGCAGCCTTAAAGAAAGATGGAGACTTTACCTCTTTTATGCTTACATGGATGGAGATGGAACATACTCTTCTTAGCAAAGTGTCTCAGGAATGGAAAAAAAAGTATCCAATGTACTCAGCCCTCCTATGAAGCTAATTTATAGCTTTCAGATGAATGTTGTAACCCAACTATAGCACAAGAATATGGGGAAAGGGCCAAGGGAGGGGAAGAGAGGGGGGAGGTTAGGGTGGAGGGACGGTAATGGGTGAGCCTCACCTGCGGTGCATCTTAGAATGTGTATAAGCAAAACTTACTAAATGCAGAATACAAATGTCTACATACGATACTATGAAAATGCCATGAAGGCTAGATTGAACAGTTTGATGAGAATATTTCAAATTGTATATGAAACCAGCACATTATACCCCTTGATTGCACTAATGTTCATTGCTATGATTTAACAATAAAAAAAAAAGTATGTCTATCATAGAATGCTTTGATTCTGAGGTTCACTATACAGTCATCAGTTAACTTCTTATTTTTTTTCCAAAGTCTCAAAAAAGACAACTAATATTTATAAATAAAAGATAATTTCAAGAAATATATCATGCAGGATTTATTTTTATTCACATCATTTCATGTTTTTTCTCTTTGTGTCTTAAATATGTACATTCCTGTCTAGATTTGGTATTACCAATAATTAGAAACCATAAATTATTTTCAGCCCTACTTTCTACTTATTTAAGGATGGTCACAGTGGGCTATAAGATAAACCAATGTGCATAATTTGGTTCCAGTTACCACTACAAAACCATTTTACTTGTTTTTGTGTTTTTCCTCCCAATGGAGATCTGCTGGACCTAAGGAGAATGTCTCCTATTTGTGGTCTGATTGTCTGTCACTGTAAATATATGGTGCACATAAATAAATTTAGTCTTAAACTCTATTGCCTCTTGCTTCTGCTTATACCTATAGCACTTGACTTTAAATAGGTAGGACTCATTATCTGAATGCAAGTAAAAAGAGAAATACTGTCAAGTGATACAGATGAGGGGACTCAACAAGCTAGAATCTCAAAACATAATACTAATAGCTGTGACACAGCTAGCTGGGGTATTGATTAGCAAGGGTCTTGAGTGGGTGAAAAATGTAGGATCTATCTATTTACTTTTACATAGGCAGTGGATTATTATTCCAGCAGCATGAAAAATATGATTTGCCATTTGAACACAGCAATTGATTTAAATTGATCTTGGCAGTAGAAATTCCTTCCATATTCTGATGATACGTGACATGAAAATCTTAACAGTGATCCATGTGTGTTTTATTGATGTTGTCTATATATGTGCATTTTCAATGAAAAATAGAAAAGCCTATAATGGGGGCTGAGTATCAGATACTACATAAAACCAGAAATACCGGGTTTTATTTTAAGCAAGATAGATGGGTATGTGATATGAAATTATCAGAGAAAACCCTATTCACCATAAGCACAGTTTACTTGATATGCATGGAGAGGGCGCCTTCATTTACTCTCTTACTCACTTCAATTTAACAGATGTACCTTTGTACTTTGTCTTGTTTGGGGGATAACTACAGTAAACCCCACCCCCAGCCACGTGAACCACATTTACTTATCACCACAGGATCATAGTACTTAGCCTGAAGAGAGAGCATTTAAACAGTGTTTGCAAGAAACTGCATTCAGTACTCTTTGACTAAATTTCTCTATCTCCCGTTCTTACTCCCCTTTCCATAAATGGGAATTTTTAGAAAGTATGGAAAAGAAAGAATACTATTCCAGTTATTTTTAGCTCTAATTTAATGTAATTGCATTTCCACTTAAAAAAAATCGAACATGACTTCTAAATACCTTCTATAGCTATTCTTTACTCTTTTCTGTGTCTTTTTCTTTTTCTGTTTCTCTTGTTCATCCAACCAAACCAATTTGCCCTATTAATCTTTGCTATTGGAGATAGGTGAAAAAGAAGGTGGGGGGGGGAGGAGGAGGATGAAGGAGAGAAGGAAGAGAAAAGGAAAATTAAAAATTTTTTGGCTTTCTCTTTTTGCTTCCATCGCAAACCCTGTAATGATAGTGACAAGTTACAGGATTAACCTTTTAGATCTTACTGATGAGTAAATCCTGGGGAAATTAAGCCTCTGTATTACACAATGAGAATCCTATGATAAATTCGAATGTAAAATGAATTAAAAGTATATTTTTCACTTATTTTAGATATGGCCACCCTATATAAAACAAATAATTCCACTGAGTATATTCATTTAACATTGCCATGAATGCTATAAAGCAAAATATAGTGTATATGAGAGAACCAAACTAGGAGGATAAGGAAATTCCACATTGGAAGTAGCTCATTAGAGGTGACAAGTAAGGAAAGAAATGGGAGTTAGCACTTTGGTGAGGATGTACATTGGTGAGTGTAGGAAGACTGAGGTGAGAAAAAGTCTCGACATATTTGAGTGAAGTACTTGACATATGCATTAGTGAAAGTTATGTAGACTGTAAATAGAGATTTATAAAAGAGGAGATCTATTATGAGAATTAGTTTAAGAATTTTGAACCCCAAGATTTCCCACAATCTGTCATCTGCAAGCTGGAGAACCAGGAAAGCTGGCACGGTAATTCAGTCTGAATCTGAAGACCTGAGAACCAGGGAAACCAATGGCAACCGATCCAAAAGCATTACCACCAGAGGGCGGTAGAGGGCGGTAGTGTAAGTCGAAGAATCTAAAGGCACAAGAACCAGGAGCTGCGATGTCCAAAGGAAGAGGGATATCCCAGTTCCAGGAGAGAGAGGAAGAGAACTTGACCTTCTTTCACATTTTTGTTCTATTCCAGCTCTCCCAGCCCTTAATGGATTGTACGATACTGACATAGAAGGCTGAAGGCAAGTCTTTACTCAATCTACTGACTCATACACTAATCTCTTTCAGAAACACCGTCACAGATGCCTCCATACATAATGTTTTACCAACAACCTGGGCACTCTTAATCCATGTAAAATTAAGCATCACAAAAGGAGTGTGGTGAAAAATGAGACTGACATCTCTTTATACACATTATACTGAGTCTTTCTTGTCATGTTAAAGCTTTTGAACTAGAACAGAGGGATTCCTTTGCAGGTAAAGAGGAGTAGAAGACAAGCTATAGCTAGAATCATAAACATCCTCAGAGCAGTTAGAAATTTATTGAGGTAATTTAACCAAAAGACGAACGGTGACTTGGACTTAGTTGGTGACAATAAGAGGGAAGAACATAGATTAAAGAAACTGATACCAGCAAGATTATAAGACTTTGTCTTGTCTTATAAACTGTTCCATTTGTACATATAAATGTAGAATTGTTGATATTGTTATTGTTCAGGAGGACTGGCTATCATCTGATCCTACACCCTCATTTGCAAATAAAAAACAAATTTCCAAGTTCACAAAAGTGGGGACAGAACTGGGAACAAACTCTAGAATACAAGACATGTGCTTATTTTGCAATTCTAAAGACATTCTAATATATGTACGCGCTCATACACACACACATCTTAACCTTATGAATCACTAAAGTATATGATTTTTTTTCTGATGCATTACTGTGGAAAAGGCAAGATTTTAAGATTCTGGTAGTATGTTTATAATGTCGGCCTGCCTCAAATCAGAGATGGAATCTTAAGGCTTAGAATGAATCTCAGGTTTTGGGGGAATTAAGATGTCAGCCTTAAAATGCTCATCTTCTACTGCTCACGTTTCCATTATCACAAACAGGTTGAATTTAAGGACTGCAAGAGCACACATTTACTAAATTTTCTTCTAATGCAGCTGCCAGAAAGATGACTAGATGATATTAAGGATTCATTTTGAGACTCACTTTCTTCACCCATGTTCTAAAATGTAATTACCCAGGACATCTGCTGAATTGATGCAATGAAATTTAAGAGTTTGGCCCCACTTGAGTCTGACCTGTGGAAAGAGTCTCTGAGGGTAAAAGCAGTGTCAGAAATAGATGCATTTTACTTGAATTTCTTACCTCTAAAAATAAACCTCACTAAGTAGAAATAGAATTCATAAAATGTGCTGAATAATCGTAAATGTAGATCAAACTATCACCCGCCAGAGAAGACCCTGTAATTAAATTAGAAGTGACTGGATTTGTGGAGCTCAAATGTAAGCAGTTTCTGTGTGCTTGGTCTGCCAAACTCAGCACTCTGCCATCTTGCCTACTGGTCTTCGACCTAGGATCGGAGCATAAAAATTACCTCATCATTCAATTTGAAAACTCTGATTGACCTATCCATTTCGGTAGGATGACTTCTGCCTTAGAATTAACCATGAATCTCCTTTCTAAATGATTTTTGCCTGGGGTAGCACCTTTAACGCATATATTTTTCACACCACAGTTTAATTTCAGGGTGTTTTTTTTTTTTTTTTTTTTTGGAGGGGTGCGGTGGTGAGGATTCTTTTTCACCTATCTCCAAAAAAAAACACCCTGAAATTCAATTTAGTGTGACTAAATTTTTAAAAGACTGAACATTGCCATAAGCCTGTGACACTCTAAGAACAAAAGAGAAATCATAGGCTCAGTTCACAGCTTTCTATTTTGTAACCAGTCAGATTCTCTGGTGCAAATGGTTCCTGGCTCCACCTTCCCTAGTCAGTAACATTTGTGGTGTCCACCATCAAGCCCAATATCCCCAACAGTTTGTGTATGTGGAACACTATGGGGCTATTGCACTGTCTAGCAGGGGCAGCAGTATTGCTAATTTTTTTAATTATCAGCCTTTATTGCAACTTGACTCAGTAGTGGAGATGTGAGCTGGTGCAGTCAGTATGGCTGACAGGACACACTCCACACAGCTACAAGACAAGTCCATGAACATCCTGTCTTCTCCATTGATCAAGCCTAAAATCTGTGTGGTAGCCAGTGGTGAATATACTATTTCAGGAAGATCCCCAATTGTTTTTAATGTTTCTTTTCTCCTTAATGAGCAGGTTTAAAATAGCCATAATGACCATACAGTCATCTCTTTTATTCAGTATTTTTATTTCTGAGATTGAGTCCACATGTAAAGGTGAAACTAGATTGACTAGTTATTGAGATATAAGCTGCTATAATGTATTGTTTTTGGCAGGGATCTTTCAGTGTCCTGGGAAATCCATTCATGCAATACTAGGAACTTCCTCCTTATGTAGGACAATGGATCTCCCTGGACTGGGACAATGTGTAAGAGCTTATAAATGTGGTACTAGCAGTTTCCTTAACACCCTGGGCAACCCAGGAAAGGTAAATTCCTTTTCACCAATACCACATACCCCTCTTCCCTTAGCAAAATGCAGAGAGGAGTAGATATGATCATAGCATTCTGGGAAATATTGGGAACTTGTAAGGGTTTAATCATGAAAATATAGAAATATAGCTATCCCACAAATGTTATGATTTTTGTATATACATAGTTTTCTCACAAATTTTTAAAGATCATTTTTATCCAGGAATGCTAAGAAAAAGATGTGTTAAAGAGCAAGAGGAAAGCACTGTGTGTGAGGAGCATAGAGACCCCAGTGTTCTGTGACTCAGGACACAACTGTGGACCTCCTAAAATCTTAGTGTCTCCATCTGCTGAATGTTCTGGCTGGGCAATAGCTCCAGTCTTTGATATCTATACAAATATGTAAGTGCAAGTTCTTGGCTTTGTTTTTTGATCAAATTATTTTATTTCTTTCTTAGTGATTTTAATGATGGTTTTTAAGAACTTGCTTAATAGTATGTATTAAAAATTAGTCTCAAGAAAAATATAAATGAGTAGCTGTGGAAGATGCTGCTATATACTGCCCAGACTGTCCTTCAAGAATGAGAGACCTATTGCTTCAGGGGCTGGGTGTGCCACCAGCATCTCAGCCATCAGACCACTTCAGAATTGCCTCTTCTGAGGACAGCACCTTGCCTAAGGTCATGTTCTCTTGACATGAAGATGCAAAGGGTCAGCCTCCTCACCTAATTCTTAACATCTGTAAAAGGCCATTCTTGATTCAAAGCTCAATATCACAGGAATGGAAAAGCAAATACCCAATATACTCAATACTAATATGAAGCCAGCAGATGATCTAATACACACTCACATAAGAGAAAAACTCAATTCAATTCAAGTTGGGGGAGGGAGAAAGAAAGAGAGGAGGGAGGGGGATTGGTGTGCTCCCACTTCATGGGCTCAATGTAAGGGTATATGGCACACCTGCTGGGTGCAGGACACAACTACAGGAGGGACTCAACCTAAGAAACGCAAACATTATAACCTAATTATTTGTACCCTCACATTAATCTGAAATTTAAAAATAAAAATAAAAAAATTAAAATAAAAAAACAAACAAAAACCCCCAAAGCTCTTCATATGGTTGTCTGAGGTTTTCCTTGCTACTATTTTGAAGTCAACGTCTTCCTCTGCCAAATCCTACTTATTTCCCCTCCTTTCCACAGTTGTTGATACCAAGAGTACATCCTAATATTCCTCCTCCATCTTAGAGCCTGCTGTGCTGATTGCCCAACCTACAGGAAACAGTGATAATACCTCTCCTTTTTTATTGGGTCATACTTTACTCATCTAAGGTTCTAGTACAGTGGTCTTTCTCATTTCTAATCAGAAACTTCCTCTGATTGTCCTGGGGAAGTAATTTTCTGGTGTTACATTTTTATGGTCTCTCACTGTTATGCAGCCGAAACCCAAGTAAAATAGCTCGTCTATACTGTGCAGATGTATTAAATGTACTGACTATTCAAGGAGGTTGAGCTTGTTATTTACGGTTTCCTTAGAGAAATGTGTTTTTGAAAATTCAATGTTTGTGGAAAAATTAGAGTTCACCAAAAGGAGTTTGACAGGTTATTTAAATGGATATTAAATGTTGTGGAAAGATGGTATTTTAATTGCTGGAGGTTTTAGCCATCTTGTGAAGTCTTTTTATACATGGAAATAGCATAATTTAAGCACGTTTTTTATCTTAAATAGTGCTTCATTAAATAGAAAACACTGAAATTTCACTGTTTTTAATTTAAAAAGATACCAGATCAAAATATGATGAAAAGGATAGATAGGATAGATACTGTTGAACAAACTCAGCTTATGATGGTCAATATTAACTGAACATACTTTTCAGAGAAAAGGACTCTAAACAGAAAAGGACTCTAAACAGAAAAGATATTTCTCACTAAAAAGATATTTAAATAATACTTCAGAGTAGATTTAATTCAGCAGTATCTCAATATAACAATAGGAAAAAAAATACACCATTGAGACATTAACTATGGAAACACCATGCAAATATTTCTGTTAATAATATTTACTTAGTGTTTTAATTTTTATATAACACGATAACACAGATTGAGTATCAATTATCTAAACTAAAGGAGTGGTAGTTTTTTTTGAATGCAAACACTAATATTGAGACAGCTCACCCCCTCTTGACCCCGACATCTAGAAATCTGATATGATCTTTTGGTATTAAGTCTACTTATCTCAGTGGTTAAGAGCATAGGATGGTTGTAACCAATTAGGAATTGATGAGTTATAGAAAAACATAAAGCTCAAGTAAGCATAAACAAGACCAACTTCATAGCCCACCTATATTATTCTGTTGCAATGAAATTTTGCATAGAAAGACTATAGTTCTGTGTCACATTCCTAGGCTTCAGGAGTTTATGACATATGTTACAAACCCAATGAGGAAAGAAATTATTTGCATGTAAATAGGAATAGATAATGGAAACTAACATGCATTGCCTATTTGTGTCTGGCACAATTATAGACATTTTTCTCTCAATTAATCACCATATAATCCATGAAAGTCTTGACTTACTGAAAACACTTTTCAGAGAAATGAGTAATTTAGCTACCATCATATAAGTAAGAAAAGGAGGAGTCAGGATTCAAGGTAAGACCAGTATGGCTTCAAAGACCTTACATGTTTTTACCATTGCATCAGGAGAAATGGTCATGTGCACCTGTGCACCATCCTGGCATCCTGGGTTCTTCATGCTCTCTCTCCGTTTTCCTCCCCCTCCTCCCTCCTGTCTCTCTGCTCCCCTTTCTCCCCTGTGCCTTCTACCTTCTCTCCCTCCCCTTGTCCTCCTCTCCTTAATTCTCCTCCCTTTCCTTGTCTTTTCCTTTCTCTTCTTCCTCCACCCCTCCTTACTCTCTCTCTCCTTTCTTCTTTCTCCCTTTCCTCCTCCTCTTCTTTCTTCTTTTTGTAGATTGGCTTTGCTTGTTTATTTAATGAGGGCTTAGGATCTTAGCTATGTAGAATAAGAATGTTCGAGGTTATAAAAATGTAAAACTTAATTGCTATCTATAGTGGAAAAAATTCAGGTGGGGTATCTCTTATCTCTTATCTGAACTTCTTGAGACCAGAATAATTTCAGTTTTCAATTTTTATTCAGATTTGGAATATTTGCATATATGTAATGAGATACCTTGGAGATGCAACCCAAATCTAAACACAAAGTTCATTTATGTTTTATATACACCTTGCACACATACCCTGAGGGTAATTTATATATTTTTTAAATTTCATAATATTAAAGGGATACAAATGTTTTGGTTTACATGGACGGCTTTTGTAATGTTCAAGTCCCATCTGTAAGTGTGCCCATCACCCAAATAGTATTCCCTGTACCCATTAGGTAGGTTTATTTTTATTTTTTTAATTAAATCATAGCTGTGTACATTAGTGCAATCAAGGGTACAATGTGCTGGTTTCATATACGATCTAAAATATTTTCATCAAACTGTTTAATAGAGCCTTCATGGCATTTTCTTAGTTATTGTATGAAAACATTTGTATTCTGCATTTAGTAAGAAAAATAAATGTGTGTATGTAATGTGCAGTGCTAATCACAGCAGGAACTTCAGGAAAAACTTTCACTGTGTGAAATTTGAGGAAGGCTGCACATGGATTTAAGTTATTGGGAGGGAGATACTTTTTGCTTTGTCTTTTGTTCTTCATCTGGTCTGCAATGCCAAAGTGGTGGCTGGAGCTCCAGCAGTCGCTTTGACATATGAAAACACCTTGGAAATAGCAGACACCTTACACGTGTATTAGCCTAGTGAAGTAGAAAGGTAGGGATCAGGGCTCCTGATGACAATGTGGAGTTGCCACATCAACCCTAAGCTGCTCATCTCTGGACCCTTTTTAAATGAGAGAGAAAAATAGTAATCTCCTAATTCCCCTCAGCAAAAATATGTGTGCCTGCTATAGCTAAACCTAGTTTTTTTTTTTTCTTATTGTTGGGGATTCATTGAGGGTACAATAAGCAGGTTACCCTGATTGCAATTGTTAGGTAAAGTCCCTCTTGCAATCATGTCTTGCCCCCAGAAAGTGTGACACACACCAAGGCTCCACCCCCTCCCTCCATCCCTCTTTCTGCTTTTCCTCACCCCCATAACCTTAATTGTCATTAATTGTCCTCTTATCAAAATTGAGTACATAGGATTCATGCTTCTCCATTCTTGTGATGCTTTACTAAGAATAATGTCTTCCACTTCCATCCAGGTTAATACAAAGGATGTAAAGTCTCTATTTTTTTTTTTTAATAACTGAATAGTATTTCATGGTGTACATATACCACAGCTTGTTAATCCATTCCTGGGTTGGTGGACATCTAGGCTATTTCCACGTTTTGGTGATTGTAAATTGAGCTGCAATAAACAGTCTAGTACAAGTGTCCTTATGATAAAAGTATTTTTTCCTTCTGGGTAGATGCCCAGTAATGGGATTCCAGGATCAAATGGGAGGTCTAGCTTGAGTGCTTTGAGGTTTCTCCATACTTCCTTCCAGAAAGGTTGTATTAGTTTGCAGTCCCACCAGCAGTGTAAAAGTGTTCCCTTCTCTCCACATCCACACCAGCATCTGCCATTTTGGGATTTTGTGATGTGGGCCATTCTCACTGGGGTTAGATGGTATCTCAAGGTTGAGCTAAACCTAGTCTTAATTGATAAAATCTCCTTTCCCTGTGTTATTTTGGAACCTCTGAGGGCCAACTAGTTTTCTTCAATTACTCTTCATCTAATCAAGATTAGTATGTATAATAGACTTGTTTAATTTATAAGCAGCTTTTTAGATGTTTAATTTCCATTTCTCCTCCTTTTTCACTTATATTTAAACTTATTGACTTGGCTGTCAGCTTTAATGTTCTGTAGCTCAAATTTTGCTAATTGTATGTGCAGATAAGAAGCCCACACTTTTTATTGATTCACTCTCAATAAAGAGTATTTGCTTAATAATGAAACTTTTATTTTTACATGTAACTTTTCTAACCATTACTGGAAAGTTGGATGTCCTCGCTTTTGTGAGCTATTTGTTAACCATTATTCTGACCTTATTTGATTTAGACTATTATTGGATGCAGGAAAATGCATACTTGTGGCTCAAAGCTTAAACTGTAAAAATAACTGCTTGGCTATAGTTACTAGAGTAAGTTGGACACAATTTCCAACAGGAGAGAGAAAAGCTGTTTTTAATATTACAAATAATACTAATATTGTAGAAATTAAATGAAAAATAGATAAGATCAGAGTCTCATTCTTGTGACTGAAAAGTTTGCTTGGGGGTTTTGTGTTCATCAAGTGTGACTTTGCAGTGTATAATATGTAATTGGTAGGGACGAGGAAAAAATTAACAGGTAGATGGATAGGTATTACACATACATAGTTTCTTTTATTTTCCATTTTTAGGTTTCTTCCCGATGCTGGAAAAAATTGAATGGCAAAGTATTATTGGAGGAACTTGTCAATTTCCATCTAAACATTTAAAAAAATATGTGCACTATGACTCCTCAAACATACACGTGTTCTTGGCTCAGCACCTGTAGCTCAGTGGCTAGGGTGCCAGCCCCATACACCGGAGCTGGCGGGTTCAAATTCAGCCCAGGCCTGCCAAACAACAATGACAACTTCAACCAAAAAATAGCTGGGTGTTGTGGTGGATGTCTGTAGTCACAGCTACTTTGGAGGCTGAGGCAAGAGAATCACTTAAGCCCAAGAGTTTGAGGTTGCTGTGAACTGTGATGCCACAGCACTAGAGGGCAAAAAGTGAGACTCTGTCTCACACACACACACACACACACACACACACACACATATATTTGTGTGTGTGTGTGTGTGTGTGTGTGTTCTTGCAGCAGATACTATCAGTGCTGCTTTACCTCTATTCCACATAGGCCTTATCAGTTCAAAGAACTTAATCTGGCCATTAGCTCCTGCTCGGTTCTGTCGGACAGGACAGAAAAGCTAAGCAACTAACATCCTTCTGGGAGTAGGCCTCAGCCCAGGAGTTACTGATGGAGGTTGGTGTATAAATATCCCAGTCCCCTCTCCCGTGCCTGGGGTAAATCTGGGATGCATCTTTACACCTGCTTCCAGAGCTCTCTAGTGTGGTTAAGATGGCATAGTAAAGTACAATTTTAATGAAAGATGATCATTTGCTGCTAAAATTAGATAATGTGTGAATCTAAATTTAGTCAATATACATACAGTCACCTGCTTGATTGGAAGGAGCTTACAGGAGTCCAGCTGATTGTTTTAATCAAGTAGCTTCACAGGATCTATCACCTGCCCGCCAGGTGCTTTCCAGGGAGAAAGTAATAAAATTCTTGAGTGAGAGGAAGAATATTTATTGAAATTACTAAAGATCATGCTTTCATTAAATATGGAACAAGTGTTTCCATGCTTACTGTGTGTCAGATGCATTGCTAGGAGCTGGGGATTTGGTGGTGTTTTTCTATTTATTAAACTCATAGCCCAAAATAAGATGGGTAAGAAAATGAATTAAGTTCTAAGCAGAAAAAGACCATGAAGATTATACTTATTGTCCATGCACTTTGCAATAAAATCTACCTCTGAATTAAGCCAGACTCTCAGAGAGACCTACCTGCACGTAGACTGTAATGCATCATCCCTGGAGAAAATGGTTTTTACTAAACCGTGCTTTGTTGTAATGTCACCAGCTTATAAACGCATATTAAATAGAAGAAGTACAACTACACATAGTACTATGTTTATTTGAAGGATGGTATGGGGTGTTTGTTCAGTAGATCTTAGAATATTTTTCCTAAGGACAGAGTAATTTCTCTGCTACTTCATAATAAGGGATATTAGTGCTTATCCTAAGCAACTGGTTGGTTTCTAACTTAGGGATACTGTGATTCTTCTGTGTTTTCCTGTTCTGTGTTATAGGGTTAAACTCCCTGCAATATTTATGGCTTTCTCTCTAGGATTCATTTTATTTGTCTGCTCTTATTTTCCCTTTATTAAGTTTCTCTTACATTTTAATGTAAATGTGTCCTTATGTTGAGTCTGCATCTTTTTAGCCTGCCTCAAATCTTTCCAGAATAAGATTATATATAAATAAGTAATCTAACATATAAAACGATTAAAATATTACAAAGGAAAATTTACCTAATTTTAATAGTTTACACGGATATTATTTCATCACTTAGCATGTTTGTTTTGCTTTTTCTTTATCTCAGCAGTGATGACATATACCTTAAGTAAGTAAAATTTTGTCCTCAAATTTGATAATTTTGAATTGATTTCAAGTTCAATAACTTTTTTATTATGTAGATCTAGAAGTATCAATCAAAAATCATTATTTCTGTCCTTCGAATGTCAACCTGTTCTACAATTGTCATGGACCTTGTTCTTTAGAACTCAAAAGAAGTTTTTTGATAGATACTCAGAGTTTAATATTTGCTTTTATAATAATGTCTGTATGTACTTTGAGGAAAATAAAAATTATCCACCAATTAAGAGTTTGTGGAGAAGTTAACTGAGGTTCTTAGAGTTGCAAGATGTTACTTGTTACCAAAAGAGAGGGACACCTGGATCTTTTACAGTAGCTGAGCAAAGTCCTGAGGTTTAATAGCTTTGAGAATATTAGGCATGAAATTAGAAAGCTCCTTTTGTGGAAAGATGGTCACTCTCAGCTTTATGTCCTTTGTAGATCATTTGTGACTAATAATTTTTTGAGTTATTCAGCCTTTGAAATATTAAGGTAGCTATGCAATTCAAATTAGTCAGATATGTTGGACAAGTTGTTATTGTTTTGTTTGTTTTTAGAATAAAATCCCAAACAGACACAAATGGCAGGGACCTCAAGGCCAGAGGTGGCCCTTCTGATCCCCATGTGCCACCTTTCAACTGAATTTGAACTTCATAAAACAAATTTCCTTATTAAAAGGATCTGTTCTGTAAAATTTGGATTCAGTCAAAAGGCCTCACTCAAGGACCCAGAAGTCCACATGTGTCCTGAAGGCCACAGGTGCCCCACCCCTGGGCTTCAGGCACTTGACTTTTTCTAAATAGTTTAATTTATTTGATATTTCGCAGATACGTGACTTTCATATGAGTGTACTTTAGAAATACTGCAGCAGATGCTCTTTATTATTTCTGCTTGTCTTCTATAAAAGAACTTCTTTTTTAAAACAAGAATCCTACTGAGACTTGAGTCATATTAACTCATTTAAAATGCCACACTAGTTTTGGGTCATGTGATTCTGTGTTCCCTCACTGCCCTCAGGGTATAAGAAATAATCTTGTACTTAAAAATAATGGCAATAGAAATGTTCTGTCTTTATATACAACCATCCTACAGAGGGTCCCCAAAAATGTATACACATTTTAAGAAAAGAAAAAAGCTGTTATTAAAATTGTAATTCTCGGATCACATTTGACTTCTCCAATTACAAGAAATACTCTAACATGACTTGCATTCATCTTTTGTTATTGGTATATACTGAGTATTAAAATTTTAGTACAGTTTTTTCCTTTTAAAAAAAAAAGTACACAATTTTGGGACCCTCTTTTACATACCATAGGACTTCACATTGATAGATATAAAAATATAAATAATGACTGATATGAAATTAATAACTAAAACCAGCTCAAGTGGAGCTGATGAATTGGGAGAGGACGTAATTTGTTGACTGTGAAAGTGTTTGATTCAAGTTGGAAAACGGAGGTTTCTGGGAATTAAGTTTCTTGGTGGACTTTTGTGGTAACAGGCCAGTCTGGTTTTTTATTTTGTGTTCTGAAATGATGTGGGATTTTATTCTCCAGGGCTGTCATTCCAGTTCTTTCCATAGGCTAGTACTCGAACATCCAAAAACAGTAGAGGGAGAGCCAAGCTCAACATCCTCTCTTGGCTTCCATTCCATGGCTTTTTTTCTGCTGAATAAGGCCCACTGAGAATGACTGGATTGTAGTTTATTATGTTGTCCTGATTATGAATCAGTGCAATTTACATATGTTTTGCATTTGAAACCTGGAGTTGTTTTAGGCTCATTTGCTGACATATGTGAATTTGCTAGAAAGGGCCAGGATCAAATGACATCTACCATCTGTGGAGGTTATTATGTCTAGAGCTAAGAACTGGAAGCATGAAAGAGGTTTGCAGAGTGAATTGAACCTCCTCAAGTCTAACAGCAAAAGCAAACACAGATTCTTGCAAAACATTTTCAGAATCATTCAATTTTGAATTATCTGGGCTCTCGGATTTAAAAGATCATTGTAAAGTATGTGCTAATTTCAAGTGTTAATTCATGAAGAATATTAAGACTAAAATTAGGCTTTCAGGGTAGTTTCTATATAAAAAAAATTTTTAGAAATTTTGAAATAGACAAAAAACCCCAACATGTCTTTTGTTCCTGAAGTAACCTCTCTTTATTATAAATACACCTACACACACACACACAGAGAATGTTAAGTACAAGTCTCATATTTCCATCAAAACTTCTGTTTAGATGTAATCTACTAGCATACTATTTCTTGTAAATATAAGTTATGGTTCATAATATCCCCAAGGTTAAATCTTATTTTCTATTTTAAAATTTCCCCCTTTGTCTTCAAAGGAATTGGGAAGGGTGTTGGAGGATAGGAGGCAGAGGGTAAGATTATTGAAATAACTTGTCATAGTGAATATAAACCAGGCACTGCCATAGGACTTACGTCTAAAACAATGAATAATCAATGAGACAAAGCCCTTACTTTAATGACATTTACATTCTAATGGAAAAAAGCAGAAAATAAAAAAGCAAATATGTATACCAGGTTCTGGCAAATGCCACAAAAGAAAACAGATGAGTGCAAGGAGGTAAAAAATGATGTTGGTTGCATAGAAGGAGATCACGAAAGGACTTTCTAAGAAGATGGCATTTGACCGTATTTGAAGTAGGGACCAATTAAACAAGTAACCTTGGTAGAACAGAATGCCCAATGCCAAGGTCCTAACGCAGGAGTGTGCTAAGAGTAGCAAAGATGTCCAAGTTGTCATTACTGAGTATGCAAGAGATGAACTGTAAGAAAGGATCTCTCATTGGTAGCACTGGGCCCTGTGGATAAAAGGCCTTGGGGTTTTTGAGTGTGTGTGGTGAAAACTTGTAGGATAAAACTTACCCTCTGAACCAGTTTTAAATGTATAGGTCAGTTGTTTTCAATATATTCATATTGCTGTGGAACAGATCTCCAGAACTTTTTCATTTTATAAAAGTGAAACTCTGTGCTCACTAAAAAATCTTTTCTCTCTCTCTGCAGAGAGAGAGGAAGCAGAACCATCATTCTACTTTCTATTATCATGACCTTGAGTTCTTCATGACTACTTTATATACTTAAAAGTGGATCATGTAGCATGTGTCTTTTTTTTTTTTTTGCTTGTGGTAGAGTGCTGTAGCATCACAGCTCACAGCAACCTCCAACTCCTGGGCTTAAGTGATTCTCTTGCCTCAGCCTCCCAAGTAGCTGTGACTATAGGTGCCCGCCAGAACGCCCCACTACTTTTTTGTTGCAGTTTGACTGGGGCTGGGTTCTAACCCCTCCACCCTCGGTATATGGGGCCAGTGCCCTACCCACTGAGCCACAGGCGCTGCCCAGCATGTGTCTTTCTATAACTAACTTAATTCACTTATAACACATCCATGTTGTAGCACTGGCAGGTTTTCCTTCTTCTTTAAAAATGAATGATATTCAATTGTGTGTATACCACATTTTGTTTAATCGATTCATTTGTCAAAGAAAATACAATCGGAGAACATCCTTGACTCCTCTTTCTGTATCATACCTTACATTCATTTATTTGTTTTGAAGGCATTTTAAAATATTTTGTAAATATTATTCTCTTTGGAAATATCCTTTTCCATACAAAACTTTGTTATCTCTTTTCTCTCTTCTAAAAAACATCTGTGTGTTCTAATCCTGCATCTGGCACATCACTTCTTCATTATACTCAGTCCCATTACTGGCATTCTTCATAGATAAAATATTCGGAAAGCTATTTCTCTTGTATTTTCTTAGAAAATAGGTCTTAGGCCAGACAGTATATATACATATAATTAATGTATAATTATATATTATATATAATTGATAATATATTTTATATATGATTAATAATATATAATTAAATATTTTATACATATATAGGACTGCTATGAATCTATATACTTTTTTTTTTGCAGTTTTCCCTAGATTATAATCCTGACTCTGAGCAAGGGTATAAATTCTTTTCTTCTCATAAAAACTCAATAACCTAAAGAGAAAAAAATGCTTTTTAGAGCAAAAAGAATCACTAGAAATACAATTAAAATGCAAATTAGCAATAGTGTATTGCTGTATTGGAATATATGTGTATGGAATATACATAATTTTATAAAACCATGTACAAGTCAAACCTATAAGCAGCAAAGAACTGAGCTGAACTATTAAATACCGCCATCTCTTAGAGTGTCATAATGGGGATATGTACATGTATGATAGTTAAAAACAAACAAAAATTTAGTACGGGGGATTGAAAAGATCTTGTGAACGAGATGATATTGAAGTATGTATTTAATTTTTTTTTCATGTATTTAATTTTTGATGCAGTTGGAAGGAAGGACATTCTAGGTAGAGGAACAAAGACACAAAAGGCTGGGGATTCCAGATAGACATGCCAACTACTCAAATTCAAGTAGAATGCTTTGACTAAAAGCATACATATTTTAAGTATTCTTTAGGAGAACAGTAGACAACAAGCCAGAAAAGAAAATAATACACATGCCATCTGATACGCCAAACTAGGGATGTTGAGAAGATGAATGATATATTCCAAACTTTCCTCTATGAGGGATTATCTCTCAATAGTGGCAGATTTGAGGAAGAAAATGCCTGCACACTGTGGAGTTAGGCAGCAGGTCATTGCAATAATTTTGTCAGTGGGTAAAAAACTGCAAAAAAGTGACAAGTAAGAGTGAGAATGAACAGTAAAGAAGGGGTGAAAGGAAGATATATTTCAGAGATACACTTATCCATACTGGTTGGTGGTTGGATGGCTGTGAGGAGTTGGGGGGAGGGAAGCTTCTAGAAGATGTTAAGGCCTGGAAAGGATGGCAGATACACCCCATTAGGAGACGGGAAGGAGGAGCAACCAGTTGAGGAGGAAATACCATGAATTTGATTTTGAATTTATAGTAGCTTATAGGGCCACATGTGTAAAGCAAAACAAGCAAAAATTATGGGATATCATGGTGGATTGACAGGAATATGGCTATAATTACTGTCCAGGTAAGGGTGGCATTTCAATGTGTTTAATAATGGCTGCAAAAACCATGAAATAATAATTTTAAAAAGAACATGTATTAAGTATCTGCTAAGTACCAGGAGGTAGGCTAAACTCTTCTGTGCAAATTAAAAAATAAAAAACAAAAACATTCTTCACAACAGGTCCATAAAATACTCACTATTGATTGGCTCAAAGTTCTTAAAGAAGAAACAGACATATTAAATAACTTCCCCCAAAGATATAGAACTAACAGATGGCAGAACCAGTGTTGTCAGCCCAGTTTTTCTCTGACTGCAGAGGCCACTTGGGTTAGTGCAAATATCTTTCTTTAGCACTATTTCTTTCTACCCTCTGATTTTGTAATAATGGTTTTTAAAATTACATTTTATGACACTTAGAAAGAACTTGGGATATGTAGAGCTCCAAATACCCAGAACTAACAATAGTACTACTGTTGTCTGTACTATATGTAATCTGTAGCAATCAAAATCACTGTCCAAAGAAATTCCAGATACTTTCTCCAATTTAACAGTAATTAGGTCTAGGGCGGCTCAGAAGTCCTGCATTTCCACTGTATCTAGAAGATTATTCATTCACTGCCATGCTTCCAATTATATGTTGAAGATTTTATTAATTACCATCACAGAAAGGAGTCTGTGTAACCACCTCTCTCCCCCATGATTCTAACTAGAACAAATCTAGATTTATTTAAAGAAAATAAACCAACAACTACCCTGATACTTCATAGCAGAATATTTTATTTTTGTTTCTGGGGATGAAAATGACGGTTGCTAAGAGATCCAGAGAGATAAAAAGCAAAATGAGACAAAGGCGTCTGAAATAACATTTGCCAGTTACTGGGAACAGTGTGTGGTTACTTTTGATTTTCTCTCCTTCCTCCCCCTTTTCAATAAACTGGCGATGTTTTCTAAACGTCTGAGTGAATGTAAATATCACCATTGTGCCAGTGACCTACTTATGTCTTCTGGATATTTCTAGCTAAATCATGACACTCAAAATATTAAATTTTAAATCTTCTCAGTATCAGTGAGAAGAAATACTCTTACTTTGTTTTTTGATATACAAAAACTGTCCCTTGGAAAAAATACTTTGGTGAAGGCAAATAATAAAACTGTTAAAAAAATTAAAAATATGATTTCATTTTGATGGTTGGTGCACATTGGGTGTATTAATTACTGAGTTAATCTGCAAGCGTGTATGATATGTAGTAAGTATAGTTCAGTAATATAACAAACATTTCTTTGTATGTTTAGAGAAAATTGTAAATTGCTCATTTTGAATGAATACTTTCATTAAAATCTCACATGTAAGACTAATGTGAACTGCTAAGGACTTTAACTATTGCTTAATATCATGGGATCATTCAGCTCGAATCCTTTAGCTGTTTACAAAGCAGTGATTAGGTCAAATAATTACTTTTATCATATTGCAAGCCCTGGGAAATAAAATCATTGCCCAAGACACTACTGGGTCTCTTCTTAGAACAAAAAGAAAAGTTATCATTTTATTTTCTCATCAGAGGCAGACATATGAGAAATATTTTTGCGTCCTTCAAAAGAAATAGTATTATTTAGGATTTGTGGCCCAAATATTTCCTATCCAGCTTCTTACAGAATTTTTATCTATAATGTGGTCATCAGGCAGCTGAATACAGTGACAGACAACTATACAATTTTGCTTTTGAATGAAATTTCACATACTGCAAATTTAGGAAGACAAAATTGTGTATTGGTGACCAGCCAAATGAATTACTCTTTATTTATTAAAACAAAACAAGTTAATTATTGCATGATTGTTTCAAAGATATCTCAAAATTCACAGAACTTAATGTGAGATGACAATTAAGTTCCAAACCACCAAGAACTCCAAAAGAAAGAAATGTGTCTTTATAAACAAGCTTTATGATGTCAAATGCTCCAAAGCATAGAAAAGAATAATGGCCTATTTTGGTCCTTCAGAGGACTTCCAGAATGGAAGAGACAGATGCTTGCTGAGCACCAGGAAATAAACACAGAAGTGGATGCTTTCACTGGGAGCAGCCTAGAAGATGATGATTCAGATCTTTCCTTTCAAATCTCAATTTGTTCAGACATCTAGGTACACATATGGAGAATTTCTTATAACTATTTCCAAGGTCTCAAGAAAAATACTCAAGGACCACAAATCTTAGGTGAATGTTTAATGTAGGGGAAGAGTATATGTTGCACCACTACCTATTCTGACTTGGCAGAATATATTTGTTTTTTTTTTCTGTCTTCTGAGGAAGAACATCATTAATTTGGTGTCACTTCTTGTGAAGAGGATTACATCAGATATGTCATCGGTAAGACTGAAATGTGTGTGGTTGTCATATACACACTATTAAATTAAATGAGACATGCCTGCATTCAAATCCCCTCTTAAAGCACATGCTTGCCTGTGAATTGAAAAGAATCCACGGAGAGGGAATGATGGAGCACTGAGAATCCATAGGGATAATCTTCATTCAAAGTCTCTGGAGAAGCACGATGGGCAAGAAATACAGTGTGGCTCAGGATGGCCTCTCCATTGGAGCCACCTTGACCTGGATTCACCTTCCTGCTCTGTCAGTTACTAGTTATGGGATCTTGGGGAAGTTACTTTACTTTTTTTAATGTTGATTTTACTCACCATGAGTGTTAATAAAGGATCTCTTATAATAATGCTTACTTATAAGGCATTTAGCACAATCCGGCACCTAATGTTCATTTAACTCTGGTTATCCATTATTCTTATTATTAGGATTTTCTTCAGTATGAAAGATCTTTAGATGCAAATAAATGTGCTTATTTGTGGTGGCTTTTATTTTTATTTTGAGAAATAATAACATCTATTTTGCTTTGGAGGGAGAGATTAGGCAAAAAGGCAGAAGGGTTGACATTTATCAATAAAAATCATTGACAGAGGGTGGTGCCTGTGGCTCAGTGGGTAGGGTGCTGGCCCCATATACCAAGGGTCACAGGTTCAAACCTGGCCCTGGCCTAATTGCAACAAAAAAATAGCTGGGCGTTGTGGCAGGCACCTGTATTCCCAGCTACTCGGGAGGTTGAGGCAAGAGAATCACCTAAGCCCAGAAGTTGGAGGTTGCTGTGAGCAGTGTGATGCCACGGCACTCTACCAAGGCTGATAAAGTGAGACTCTGTTTCTACCAAAAAAAAAAAAAAAAAAAGAAATCATTGACAGAGACAAAAACAATATGGATGATCTTTGATTTTGCTTACCACTCCCTCCCCTTGAATAATGCTGGATATATATTTCTTTTAACATTGAGCTATCTGTTCTTTGTTTACCTATTTAATCAAATCAACTATTCTTTGCTACTATAGTTTGACTCTTACATAAAAAGTAATTTCTAGGTTTATACACTAGATGCGGTGGTTCACACCAGTAATCCCAGCACTTTGGGAAGCTAACGTGGGAGAATCTTTGGGGATTGGAGTTCAAGGCCAGCCGGAACAGCATAGAGAGACTCTGTCTCTACAGAAAAACAAAACAAAACAAACAAAAAAACACTAGTTGGTCCCAGTGGTGCATGCCTGTGGTCCCAGCTACTCAGGAAGACAAGATGGGATGAATTTAGCAGGCCCACACCAGATTCAAAGCCACCAGCCTCAGTGCACGGGGCTGGCACTCTAACCAGTGAGCTATGGGAACCTAGTCCCATTTATTCACTTACTCAATTAACTTTACTGTAGTGAGCTTTGTATATATGCTATTGCATTCTAATCTGGGTGACAGGTAATAGTTATTATTATTTATGGATTAGCATTGGTAGCCACTTTGAAATACAGAAAATGCCTTGATTACCATTACTAAAAATACATTTTATTTATAGCCAATGTCTAAAACTCTTTTTTGTCTGCTAAAAAAAGTCTCCTAAAAAATAAAATAAAATTTTCAAACATGCTGTTTTTAAATCTCTATAAATGACACACCAACCACTTTATGGGTCTAGAATTTCTTTTGAAGTCCATCTTTATTTCCATGATTCTTCCATGCAGGAATTGAGGATTAACACCAAACTACATTTTCAGAAGGGTGAGTTTTAAGAATCAGAAAAACAAACTTTATTTAATTAAAAAGTTAGCATTATTACAGCTTAATTATACTCCCTCTACATCAGCTTCCTATGTTTTAACAATAGCGTTCCTGCAAGAATTTAGTATCTATGCATTTACTTACTGTGATCTTTGCCAAAAGTCTTGGTAATTGGTTAATATGATATAATCAGAAAATGACTTTGAATTTATGGAAACTTTGTTAGGGTAAATATCAATATATAGAAATACCTGAATATGGTAGAGTGTAGGGTGTTTCAGGACCAGACTGCCTTATTTATCACTGAGCATCTAGTTTCTCCTACACAGCACAGCACACATAGGCACACATAACATACTGGTACAGGAACGAGTGATTTTGAGAAAGTACTTAAAATTAATACTACCTCTTCCTTACATACAATTATTAGGAGATCTAATTAAAATTTGAACCATCTTGAGCTTCTGTGTTCATGGAAAGGGCCCATCTGGATGCCTCAATTTCATTCTCTTCACCAAACAACTTCGAGTCATACAACATATGTTTAGTCATTTATCACCTTTATAAAAACTAAAACTGTGCAAGGGAGTAATCATGGCTTAGAAAACCTCATTAATATAGTGCATCAAATCCAATCCTCCCACCTATAGTTTCAGCACTGCAAAAGAATGAATGTATGCCCAGATTCAAGAAATGACAGTATTCATGCTCTCTGATTGTAATCATGCACTATTTATTATGGCCTGCCTTTGGATTCATTCAGTATACAGATCCATGAGAATTGTTCAGTGCTTTGAGAAATCATTCAGAATAAGACTGAGCTGCTTAGTAACTACTTTCCAAATATTGAAAAAATAGAAAAACTAAACAGTGAGTGCCAAAGGTAAGAGGTTTTGAAAACATATTCATGGTGACAGTAATTCTGCCACACCAAATATCTGACTCTGTGATGGTTTCATGGAGCTCTGAGCTGTATACACAGTTGAAAAATCTATTTATGAGCAATAACCTGACATATTGAATGACAGTATTTTTAATATTTTTCTTAAGAACTTGTACAGTGCATTTTTCCCCTTTCTAATGTGTTGGGTACAGTATCTCTGTATACTACTCAGGTGTGCGTTCTAAACACCGCTAACAGAATACAGTTTGTCTGCCAGGAAGCATTTGTGCTTGGTGACAGCATGGATGCCAGTGCAGAGCAGAGAGTGGCTGAGGCTCAAGGGAGGCAGGAGAGTCACATCTGAGGGTCAGACTGCTCACTTCCCAATCCTAACATAGCTAGCTCTCTGACTTAACCTGAATTCAGCTTTCATCCACAACATGGGGATAGTAAGTTCCTCAGAATGTTCTTGTGGGATTCACTGACATGATTCTTGAAAAGCACTTATATGGAGCTGGGCACATCTTGAAAGCACAATAAATCTCACTTGCCATTATTCTGCCATGTAATTTCTGTTTGAGCAAGGGCAAGTAACATTAACCCTCTGGCAACATTTCCTCATCTATAAAAAGGATCATTAATCACACCTGTCTGGAAAGTTGTGAGGATCAGATACTATAGTAGAAATCTCTGTGTTAGCCATAGCTAATATTTAGTTATCAAATGCTCAACAATTAAATGTTCTTCATTTTCCTTAAAATTAATATGTACAATCCACAGATAGTACCCTCGATGTCTGCCTGAGTAAAGTTAATTGAGTAAGTGAATGAATGGGGCGGGTGCCCATAGCTCACTGGTTAGAGTGCCAGCCCCATGCACTGGGGCTGGTGGGTTTGAACCCGGTCTGGGGCTGCTAAATAAACAAACAAAAAAAAAATAAGTGAATTAATGATACTACAATATTCAGTAAACATATATTTTATGTTATCACATATGCACTTTTTTTTTTTTTTTGAGATAGTCTCCTTCTATCACCCTGGGTAGAGTACCATGGCGTCATAGCTCACAGCAACCTCAAACTCATGGGCTCAAGGGATCCTCTTGCCTCAGCCTCTTAAGTAGTCCAGCTAGTGTTTCTATTTTTAGAATAGAAGGGGTCTCGCTCTTGCTCAGCATGGTCTCAAACTCCTGAGCTCAAGCAATCCACCTGCCTTGGCTCCCCAGAGTGTGAGGCACTGCGCCTGGCCCGTCTATGCACTTCTTAATTGAAACATTTGAATATCCAGTGTGAGCTAAGCACTATTCAAGATGCTGGGGATACAGCAATGAACAATACAAATGTATTATCTTATGAAGATTATTTTGAAGAGGGACAGATAAGGAAAAAAATTAACATGTATACACATAGAGTGGAGAGAGAAAATGAGAAACCATGAGACCATGACCCTTATGGAAATGGAAAGACAGAGAGGGATTTAGGAATAAAATAAAATTCCCACAAGTCCATAAGGATGGATGATTAGGATGCAATTTATGCTTGATATTGTGATCTGCAGTGGGTACAACTAACAGCATCTTTCTTCTTTACTTAGGTTAGAAAATTTAGCTTTAGGATTATAAACAAACAGCTCCAAAATTCTTTGGATTCAACCACCTAGTCAAGGCAGCACAAAACTGGGGAAGCTACCTCAAAAAAACCCACTTCTCCCTGGAGAAGCAGTAAAACTGACACTCACTGCAGACAACTTGCTCCCTAGAGGAAAAGGAAGAGACATGACTGAGCTGGGCCAGATGTTTCCAAACAGAAACATGGCTCTGGATAACTCACACAGACACAGAGTGAATAATGGAGCAGAGAAAGGAAGAAGGGTGCCAAAATCCCTCCTCTAGGAAATCAGGAGGAGAAAAAAGGGTGTCCTCCCACGTTAGACTTTTAGACTTAATGAATGATAAGAGAAATGATCCCTGAAATAAAATAAAGGAGGCATCAGTTCCAGGTACTAAACAATGAATGTCTGAGCTATGACTAAAGGAATAATGGGTAATCAAGTAGAAGCAGACAGACTGTATAATATAATGAGACAGGTTTTTGTTGTTATGAAAACGGGAAAGTATTTACTGGGAAATTTTAGGAAGAAATAGATCAAAGCACAAAGTCACTAATTTGATCTCATTGGTCATGAAGAAGAAATGAGATAATGGTCATTGTTAATAGAGTTATATACACAAAGAAATCTATAATGATTATGTCCATGATATATCTTATTTATTTATTTATTTTTGAGACAGAGTGTTATTCTGTTTCCCTGGATAGAGTGCCATGGCATCACTGTAGTTCACAGCAACCTCAAACTCTTGGACTCAAGCAATCCTGTTGCGTCAGCCTCCCTAGTAGCTGGGACTATAGGCACCAGCCATAATGCCAAATAGTTTTTCTATTTTTAGTAGAGATGGTGTTTCACTCTTGTTCAGGTTGGTCTCAAACTGCTGAGCTCAAGCAACCCACCTGCCTTAGCCTCCCAGAGTGCTGGAATTACAGGCATGAGCCACCTTGCCCTGTGTTGTTCATGAGATTTTATACATTAAAATGGTGCCCCGATTGCCTGTGGCCAATTGCCCCACTACCTCAAAAACATGTGCTCATATGCATATACGTGTGAACATACATAGGCGTACACACACACAACTGATTTCACTGAGGAAGAGCAAGAACACTCAGTATTCTAGTTCATTTCTGAATAACACAAGCCCCTTGCTCACTCTCACAGTAACAGGAGCCTTAACTGGATTTCTCCTTTCCTCCAGCATTCTCATCTTTTCCCTTAGTATCTGAGCTCTTTGTCACTTCAAAACATTTTCTTGTGCATGTAAAGAAAGCCATTACAGAAATCTGATCTTTGAAAATGTTGAGACTTTATCAGCCCCACTTGGTACCGTACAAGTAACTGTTAGCCACAATACTCACAAAGATACGGGAATTTTATAAGCAGATTAAGCTTCCAATATGAAATTGGCTGCTTTCCATGGTATCTGAATGGTTAATTCCAGAAGTTAAAAGAAAAGAAAATGATGGCAATCATTTGGTGGCAGGATTCTGGTGCTGAAAGTGTTTCCAGGGGTCTCTCGGAGCAACATTTTCCACTTTTGAGCAATAACCTGAAATATTGGACGACAATATTTGTAATATTTTTGTGCCATTTATGCAAATTCTGTGAATACTTGGAACCTCCATTTACCTAGTCATGAAATATATTTATATAAAACACACTGCCCGTCGCTGGTCATATCTACCATGTGCCCCAGCTTTTCATTGGAACTCCCTGTTTAGTATACTACTTAATAATAGAAGTCTTTTTAATCTTAAGAATTTTTAGATAATAAGTAACAAAAGATGTTTCATTATTCTCATTTGTATCATCCATCAGTTAATTTCACAAAAATATTTCATAATGCTGAAGGATCTGTAGGCTTCACTATGATCTTCAGTAAATACATAACTTCTTAATTCTATTCAAAAATTTAGAATTCATGTCTTCATTAATTCAAGGCAAAAAATCTATAAAAACTGTATAAGGATGTTAACTCGTAGGTGATTACCACATTTCATTTCTATTACTACATCACAAATCAGTAAATATGTACACGTTGCTCATTTCTCTACATCAAGAGTTCTCAAAATTTGGTTCCAAGATCAGTAGTATTATCATCATCTGAAAATCTGTTAAAAGTAAAAATTCAAGCCATACCCTGTACCTGCTGAATCAGAAGCTCTGGGGGTTAACACCCAGCACTATGTGTTATAACAAGTTCTTGAGGTCATTGTCATGCATGTTAAAGTTTAAGAACCATGGTTCTGTGTGACTCCATGCCATCCAATTTCAAAATTCTCTCTCTGAATAAGAGAAGCTGAAATTCACTCAGAAAAACTAATCATCAGAGAAATAAAAATTAAAACCACAATTAGATATCATCCTGAAATATCCAGAATGACTATTTTAAAAAAACAAAAAACAACAGATATTGGAAAGGATTCAGAGAAAAGAAAATGCTTATACGCTGTTGGTAGAAATGTAAATTAGTACAACCTCTATGGAAAACAATAAAGAATTAAAAATAGAACTAACATTCCATCCAACAGTCCCATGGTGTATATCTACCTAAAGGAAAAGAAATCATTATATGAAAAGATACCTGTGCCCATATGTTTATTACAGCACTTTTCACAGAAGCTAAGTCATGGAATCAACCTAAGTGGTTTCTGTCAACAGATGATTGAATAAAGGAAATGTGGTCTATATGTGTATACACACAGACACACACACACACACACACACACACATACACACACCAGGGAATACTACTCAGCTATAAAGAAGAATATAATCATTTGTTTTGCAGCATAATACATGAAGCATGAGGCTATTCATCATCTTACGTGAAGCACTCTAGACACAGAAAAAAAATACAATGTGTTTTCACTTATAAAAGTGGGCGCTAAATAATGTGTCCACATGGTCATAGAGACTGGGATAATAGACATTGAAGGGTGGCAGGGTAGGAGCAGGGTGGATGATGAGATATTACTTAATGTGCTCAGTGACATTATTCTGGTGCTGGGTGTACCAAAAGCCCTGACTTCATTACTATGCCATCTATCCATGTGCCAAAACTACAGCGGTAACCCACAAACATAACAAATTCTAAAAAATCAGATTGTGTATCCCAGAGATTCATAATACTGAGACAGTGGAAAATTACAGTGTCATATTTAATGTGTGTTTTAGGTAAATAAATGTGGAAATTACACCATTTGTATTGATCTAAAGAAGACAGTTTAGGATTGAGAGTATATACTATAGTACAGAATGAAAGGATGCCTATCCAATCACTGTCAATACTTTAGAGGAAGACTCCTAATTTCCACTTTATAAGAGCACAATCATATCGATGTCAACTACTGAATAAAAGTTTTGCATGCTGTTACTTTAATAGAGATGACTTTCTCTCCCTGAAGACAATTTGGTTTACCGTTACTTCATCAAGGAATACTTGCAGGATTATTTTTTTCTTGGACCCTTAGGGAAATTAGAGAAGTCAGAATGGAATATAACAAAAAAGCAGCTTTAAGTTCTTCCTAAAGCATCTTGCCTCAAAATAACCATTAGTTATTTCTCCTGGTATAGAACAACAAAAGCGCAGGAAGGCTGTCATATCCCCAGAGATGGTGCTGGCCCCATATGCTGGAGGTGGGGGGTTCAAACCCAGCCCTGCCAAAAACAGCAAAAAAAAAAAAAAAAAAAAAAAATATATATATATATATATATATATATATATATTATCCTGTTCTTCTTTTCTGTACATTCATAGCTACATAGCTTAGGAAACATATAATGATTTACTCAATTTTCTGGGATATTGCACATATTGTATTGTTAAACATTTTCGTACTTATATCTTCCTTTATTATCTTTATCTTCAAGGTAAATGTCTTTGAATAGCATATCTGCGAAAAAAGGCACGTTCATGTATACACATATATTATATAGACAGACATTTCTTATTTTTATTAGAGTTAAGTATATATATTAATCATATTTACCATTTTTAAATGCACGGTTCAGTGGTAATAAGCATGTTTATATTCTTTTACCTCTTCGTCATCTTCCCCTTGCTTTTTTCCCCTTCGTGGCGTCTGGTAACCACTAATCTCTTCTCTATCTTCATGAGAGCCACCTTTTTAGCTCTCACCTAAGAGTGACAACATGCAATATTTATCTTTTCTGAATTTGGCTTATTTCACTTAATATAATAGAATAGCCTCCAGGTCCATCCATGTTGCTGTAATAATATTCCATTGTGTATATGTACCACATTTTCTTTATCAATTCATGTATTGATGGGCACTTAAATTGATTCCATACATTGGCTCTTTTAAATATACTGTTGCAGTAAACATGGGAGTGCATATGCCTTTTTGATATATTGATTTTCTTCCTTTATATATATATATATATATGTATACATATATAGCCATATGAGTGTATATATATGTAGAGATATATATACAAATACATATCTCTCTCTAAATATATAGAGATACATACATATTATATATGTATATATGAAGATACATATATACATTATATATGTATATATATAAAGATACATATATACATTATATATGTATATATGTATAATGTATAATGTATAATGTATATACATTATATATGTATATATGTATATACAGAGAGATTGTGTGTGTGTGTATATATATATTATATATATAGAGAGAGAGGGGGAGAGAACGCGCACTACTGGAGATTTTATATAGAGAGATATATAGATATATGGATAATCTATCTATATCTATATATCTATAAAATCTCCAGTAGTGCAATTGCTAGATCATATGGTAGTTCTATTTTCAGTTTTTGAGGAACTTATAAACTGTTCTATATTGGCTGTACGAATTTACACTCCTTACATTATAAACCAAAAATGTATAAAATTTCTCCTTTCTTCACATCCTCAGCAGCATGAGTGATTGCTTTGTTTTTTTAGATGCCCTTTTAACAAGGGTGAGATAATATTTCATTGAGTTTTTAATTTGCATTTCTATGATGATTAGCTATGTTAAGCACCTTTTCATACACCTGTTGACTATTTGTCATCTTTTGAGAAATGTTTATTCAGATATTTTGCCAAAATTTAAATCAGATAAAACCACAGAAGGTTTTGGAATAGCCAAAGTAAATTTGTGCAGAAAGAGCAAAGCTGTAGGCATCAGACTACCCAGTTTCAAACTTTACTACAAAACTATGGTAATCAAAACAGCAGAGTCCTGACATAAAAGCAGACACACAGACCAATGGAACATAGTAAACAACCCAGACATGAACCTCATGTACTTACAACCAGCTCATCTTCAATAAAGGTGCTAAGAATCTAAAATGGGGAAAGAACAGACTCTTAACAAATAGTGCTGAGAAAACTGGATGAATATATATGCAGAAGAATGACGCTAGACTCCTCTATCTTTCATCACAAACAAAAACTAAACAAAATGGATCAAAGACTTTAAGGTAAGACTGGTAACTATGAAACTACTAGAAGGAAACATGAGGGTAACACACTAAGACATTAATCTTGAAGATATTTTGTGTAACACCTCAAAGCATAGGCAATCAAGGCAACAATAGACAATTGGGATTAAAGCAAGTTATTATAGAGAGCGTCTGAACAGCAAAAGAATCAACCAAGTGAGGAACCATCCTACAGAATGGGAAAAAATATTCATCCGTCTGACAAGGAGTTAATAACCAAAACATATAAGGACCTCAAACAGGTCAGTAACAAAAGATGTGTATATTTTGAAGTTGTTTTTTTTTTTTTTTTTTTTTTTTTAATTTTAGTCCCTCCAGATCTATTTTGAAGGTTTTTGATACATATTACTATGTTTTCCCTAAATACCTATTACTGCTTAGCAACTTAATTTTCCGAGTGTATCTTTTATTTATAGAAATGATTGTACTGGATATTAATGCTATATTATTTGTTGACTTAATTTTTGAATGATAGATGCATATATCTTTAAATTTAAATTTCTTTGATTACTAGTGAAGTCAGGCATTTTTATTAGCTAATTGCACTTTCTCTTTTGTGACTTGTTTTATTTCTCACCTTCTTAATGCATTTGTGCCTATGTTCTTGGCTTGTAAGAGTTTCTTTTATATCAATAATGTTCATCCATTAACAATATTAATAATATATTCCAAATTATTAATAGTATTTTTTAACTTTTTGTACAGTATTTTCACATTTACATACGAAACACATTGATCATTTTCATGCATGTGTCTATTTATATGACAAGCTCAAGCAAGTATTTTCCAATTTCAAATTATTTAGAGTCATATGTATTCTTCCAGTACTGTTTTTTATTTTCACTTAAATTTGTAATACACTGGCATTTGTTTTGATGTAAAAATAAGTTAGGAGTCCATCTTTTCTTCTAAAACACCTTCCATCCGAAGGTAATATAAAGAGAAAAACCAACTAGTTGGTTGTCAAGGGAGAACTTACTAAATACTAAGACTGTTCTCACACCTGTAATCCTAGCACTCTGGGAGACCGAGGCAGGAAGATCACTTGAACTCGGTGGTTTGAGACCAACCTGAGCAAGAGTGAGACCCCATCTCTACTAAAATAGAAAAAATTAGCTGGCCGTTGTGGCAGGTGCCTATAAGTCCAGCTACTTGGGAAGTTGAGGCATAAGGATCGCTTGAGCTCGCGAGTTTGAGATTGTTGTGAGCTATGATGCTACAGCACTCAACCCAGACTCTGTCTCAAAAAAAAAAAAAGGAAAATGAAAAGAAAACAAAGAAAATTTTAGAAAAATTATGTCATCTAATCTTATTTTCTACAACTTGTTGAATAGCATTTTGTCATTATGTGTCTTCCATGAATTAATTTACTTAATAAGTAGGAGAGCAAATACTTCCCTAATTCTGAGATTTTCAAGTTAATCTGTTCCTTCTCGCATTTTACCTGGATTTAAGGAAACTGCAGTAATTTTTTTTTTTTCTTTCAGATGATGATTCTAGCAAACTAATGCTTTTAAAGCACAGCTGTAATTATTCTGAAAAGACCCAGCTCAAAATATAGTTTTTCCTCCTGGGTCCCTTTCTATTACTCTTTGTCTAAGTTGATACCATTTTAGAATCCTTTACTAAGGTCAATTGCTTATTTTCTTTAGCACATGCCTCCTTTCAGGGGAAACTGGACCATATTTTTCTGTCTGTGAAGCTCTGAGGCAAACACAGCATCTCCACGCCTTCACGGACTTGCACATTCCATTTCGCTTTCCAGCTGCTTTGAGCTGATCTTTTCTTATCAGACATGGGCATTCCTCAGGGTGCTCTTCTGTAATCATAGAGTGGTATGTTGGCTACACTACAGAGACTCCAGCCTGGTGGACTCCAAATAGAATTGTCCAACAGAGACTCAGTTCTAATTCTTACTGTGCCATTCATTAGCTTTCAATTCTTGCTAAAGCCTCTTAATCTTACAGTATTTTAAGCTTTGCTGCAGCAAGGCATAATAATGCTGATGTAGTCTACAAGGAGGTTGTTAGGATTAACTAATTAATGGTCACAAAGAGCCTTTCACACAGAGAGTGCCAAATGTCTTTTCTGATAGAAGGTAAAATCATTTTGTCTTTTATTGTCAGACTGTCTTCTAACATCTATTTTCAGAGTGCTTAGACCCTTTCCTTTTCAACTCAATTCCTTCCAAAATACTTTGAAATATAATCAAAACTACTGTAATCCCAACAATGATGGACCTCACTTTTATAACTCAGTTCCCTGAAGGAACTCAGTCCTACAGTGCTTCTGGTTCACTTTCACTGTGTTGTTTAAAATGTCTAGAATTAAAGGATATATCTCTATCTCATCTATCTGTCTGTCTATCTATCTATCTATCTGTCTATCTATCTATACAGCATGTAGCATAAGGAGATTTTAAAGGGTCAGATATAAATTACCAGAAATCTCCATTAACTAAAAAATATTTTTCTGACAATTCAGTCATCATGAAAGAAATAGATCATACAGTCAGCTTTAAGAACATACACACAAATGCAAAGATGTCACGCTCTCCTCAGTCTCCTATAGAGATGTATTTATGGACCACACAACATGAAACCAGGGTACTACTGAAAGTCCAAGCACTGTTGGTAATGCAGTTTCATAGCTAATCACTAATCATTAAGCCTTAAGATCAGGCTTCTAACAGAACCAGGCTAACTGGGAAGTGTGGTCGTTGGGTCCATACATATACTGAATGGATAATCGTCAGCATTCACTTTGATGATACTGATTGACACAGGCAAGATTTTCAGTTTTTCTGTTATTGAAAAAAATGAAATATAAAAATGTTTTCTATCTGAGCCAGAGGTAATTAGTTAATTTAGATAAAAGTTTACTAATTTTCTAGCAACAAGGAGTCTTCTTAGTTTGGAGAGACACCAGGGAAATAATTAAATAAAGCAATCATCTGGTTTAAGGACACCAATTTCATGCTTTCTTTTTTGTAGCAATTCCTTCTAATGCATGCCCATTCCTAAATTCTGCCCTTCAGAGAATGAGGTCGAAGGAAGTTTGGGCTGGTGGGGCACCCCACAGAGCCTCAGAAATTTTTGATTCGACAGGGACTGTATTACGTCAGCAAAGAACCACCCACTGAAGATGAACTCTGCTGGTTAGTACTGCCTCCTTACTGGGCCACTGGGACTCTAACCAATCAGAGCAAAGAAATTAGTCTTCCTCTGATTTCAATATGATTAAAAATCACTGGTTTATCTAAAATAAATATTCCGGGGCCCCACTCTCAGAGATGCTAATGTAGTTGTGTGGACAAAGGGCCCAGAATCCTCATGGCTGAAACTTCCCAGGTTATTCTGAAGCGGGAGGCTGTGACCTCTTTTCTAAAAAAAAAATTTTTTTTTTCAAATTTTGGATAAATGCTTTCTAGCATTAATTATTAATGTTAGTACTTGTATTACTGTTAAAACAGTTTGGGCAATAATAATTGCAACCTAACAGGCTAAAAAAAAAACACTAATATTCTTCAAAATAAGAAAGAGCAAATAAAACCTACTTTTCTTATGATGGATTTTTAAAAATGTGAAATCACTTACAACCAGAAGCTTAATTTAATAATATTTTCCATGGAAACTGTACTTATTAAAATGCCTCAGGTTATACTGAAAAAAAAAAAGTGGTTGGTGGGCTTTAGACACACTGAGAAATACTACTATTAAAAGCTAAATTCTAATTAGTTAACCATAACAAGGCTACATATTTTAAAGCAATGATTGCATAGATTTATAAAATGAATCCTACAAATTTAGGGAGATTTTTGCCTAACAAATTGGAAGTAAACAATAATAATAACTTAAATTTTGCAAGATTTTAAAATTTAATGGGGAAATGTGCTAAATAAATAAGACACATACAGTGATGCAAATAACATTTCTTCATTGATATTTAGAAAGTGTTTAATATATACACAATGGCATTTTATTCAGCCTTAAAAAATGAAGGAACTCCTGTCATTTTCAACAATGTGAATGGGCCCGGGAGAACATTATACTGTGTGGAATAAGCCAGGTACAGAATGATAAAAACTTCATGATCTCACTTGTGTGTGCAAGCTAAGAAAGTCAAACTCACAGAAACAAGCAGAATGGAAGGAGAGGTAACAGACTCAACGTGTACAAGTTTTAGTTACACAAGATGAGTGAGCTCTAGAAAGCCAATGTACGACATGGTGACTGTAGCTAATAGCACTGTATTGTGTACTGGAAGTATGTGAAGAGATTAGATTTTCATTCAAAAAATGCTTTATTGCTAAAAAATGCTGATTCTTCAGCAAGTTGTAATCTTTTTGCTGGTGAAGGATCTTACTGTAGTGTTGATGGCTGCTGACTGATCAGACTGTAGTTGTTGAACACTAGGGTAGTTGCGGCAATTTCTTAAAAAAATTAGACAACAATAAAGGTTATCTCTTCAATTGACTCTTCTTTTCATAATAGATTTCTCTGTAGCATGCAATGCTATTTGACAGCATTTTACCTACAGCAGAGCTTCTTTCAAAATGGGAGTGAATTCCCTCAAACCCTGTCCCTGCTCCGACTAAGTTTATGTTATCTTTTAAACCTTTTATCATTTCAACAATCTTCTCAGCATCTTCACGAGGAGTCGATTCAATTGCAGGAAACCATTTTCTTTGCTCATCTTTGTCCATTTAAGTTCGATTGTGAGATTGCAGCAATCCTGTCACATCTTTAGGCTCCACTTCTGAGTTCTCTTACTGCTTCCACCCCATTTGCAGTTACTCCTTTAACTGAAATCTTAAACCTCCCAAAGTTATCCATGAGGTTTGGAATCAACTTCTTCTAAACTATTGTTAATACTGATATTTTGACCTCCTGTGAATCACTGATGTTCTTACTGGTATCTAGAATAGTTTCAATTTACTTTGCCCAGATCCATCAGAGGTAGCAGTGGTATCCACAAAAAGGTATTTCTTAACTAATAAATGTATTTCTTAAGTAATAAGACTTAAAAGTTGAAATTATTCCTTGATCCATGGGCTACAGAAGGATATTGTGTGACCAAGCATAGAAACAATATTAACTTGATCTGATCAAGCTAAAAAACTTATGTACAGCCAAGGGCACTGTAAGTAAAGCAAACAGCCTTCAGAATGGGAGAAGATATTTGCAGATTATGTTTCTGACAAACATCTGTTAACTGGAATCCACAGAGAACTTACATCAAACAATGAGGAAAGAACAAACAACCCCATTTCTTTGTGGGCAAGAGACTTGAACAGAAACTTCTCTGATGATGGCAGGTGAATGGCCAACAAACACATGAAAAAAGCTCATTGTCTTTAATCATCAGAGAAATGCAAATCAAACACTCTAGGATATCACCTAACACCAGCAAGATTAGCCCACATCACAAAGTCCCCAAACTATAGATGCTGGCGTGGATGTGCAGGGAAGGGAACACTTTTACCCTACTGGTAGGATTGCAAACTAATATAGCCTTTTTGGAAAGAAGTATGGAGAATTCTCAAGGACCTAAAGGTTGACCTACCCTTGGATCCTGTATTATCATTACTAGGTATCAACCTCTTGCGTGACCAGAGACACGAACTAACAGCAGCTTTGCCGTGGGTGTAAACTCGCTCCTGTAATTATTAAGTCAAGAAACAGACTACATAGGATGGGATGGCGTTTAGCGAAATTCTTTATTCAGGGTTTTTATTTTATACCTATCTAGTCACGTACACACTTAATCTATTATCTGTTAGTTTCATCATTACCTCATTTTACCTATCTGAAATTAACTTGAAAGGAAATATCCTGTTACCACTGCAACACAATCACTTCTGTAGTAAACATCCTCTTCTAGACACTGACTAATCTCTGGGCAGGTATCTAAATAAAGATCACAAAGAAGAAAGCCACAGGGAAACAGAGTTAATGGAAGAGTATCTTCAAGCATTCACTCAGTTTACTCAGTATGAAGTAACGACTGTGTCTTTCCTTAGGGCAGAGTACCTATAGACCTCTGACAATATGGATATTTAGACCTTACAAGAGGTCTGTTTTCTTTAGATTTTAAGTGTAAAGGTTATATAACAAAGGGATTTTTTTTTTTTCCACAACGTAAGCAAAAAACTGCAGAACTTGTTCCTAAAAAGTCATACTTTGAACTGTGCCTTTTACCATCAGGTTGATGATGTAGCTCAGTTCTTTCATCCTTACCTGGGGTTGTCTATTAAGTATTCTTTGCCCATTTTATTGGAGTATAATTGAGGGGCCTTCAATTATAGAAGGAAAAAGAGCTGATGAATCGCTAAACCATTACTCTCGTGGGAATAATGTGGCTTACTCAATACAAGCACAAATCATATTTAGAGAACAAGCTTGACAACTGTTCATAGTTCCATATCAATCTTCTTATGTCTCTGCTCCCCGTCCTTCATCTATCCCACCCACGTTATCCTTTGTGTTTTTTTTTTTTTTTTTTTATATCGCCTTCCTATTTTATTACATATTAGAGGATTTTTCAAAATTCTTTTGAGAACTCAAAAGAATAATGTTGATCTTTATGGTAGAGTAAATCAGGTTTTTTCAAAGGCACAAATATTGCTGAGTGGGAAATTTAAATTATAGGACAAATGTTAGAGCTATGCCCATTCTTTAAGGCTACTCCCAGATGCCGCTTTTCTTACCTGAGCTCCATAAAGCTGTCCCTACTATCTTCTAGATGGGTCCTAAGAGCCACCTTGGCCAGCTGGGGGCAAGTTGATTACCCTCCACTGCAGCCTGTGGGAACTACAGCTAAGGACTTCATAGGAACCTAATCCTTGGCTTTTTCATCTTAAAAATGCTTGATCTTTGATTTATTTGGCCACATGTATCTTGAAAAACAGCATATTCTATCTCTTACTGAAATCTCTAAAGAAAGGAATAATGTTTAGTCACCTTATATTTAGGTAAAAACATTTGCTAATGTAATGCTTCATTTCCCATCACTAAAATAACTAGAACACAGATTATGATACTTTCAGTTTTATCCTCATTAATGGACATGGAGAGGAAAAGCATTGATCCTGTTATAAAACAGGCAGAGGAGAAATGGAGTAGTTCATGGAAGCCTTCATTTGTTTTCTTCTTTGTGAGCACAGAATCAAAATTCCATATTTTCTGCTTTAGGCCAATGACAGGACAGTCATATTCAAATAAATAATGGCCAGTGCTTAGAATGGGAAAATTAGAGTGTAACAAGATTATTTTGATTTTTTTGCAGGCCAATGTTCTCAATGTATTTCTATGTATATAACTTCACCAGAAATAGAATGTGTGTATGCACATATATATGATATATGTATGTATGCATATGAGTGTGTTAAGGACTAGATACAGTCTCTGTAAGCAAGGGAAGGTCTTTTTTTGGTTCAGCACAGAGTTGGTCATTTTCCTAGAAGATATTTTTAATACAAAATTATATATCTGAAGAGACTATGTATTTGTTATTCTTGGTTAATCTTTTAAAACATGTATGAATGATACACATTCCTTTGTTACATTTTTATTTTATTTTATTATTTTTTTCCTATATCTAAGGGAATGTAATATTTTTGAAATTTGTTTGGGATTTATTAAGGGTACAAAGAATTAGATTACACTGATTGCACTGTTTGGTAAAGTCCTTCTTATAATTATGTCCCACCCCGCAAAAGTGTGTCATACACCGTTATATCCCAACCCCACCCTCCTCCCCTCTCCTCTCTCCCTCATTCTTTTATTTTCTATTCAAGATTTACCTTTTAAAACTGTGATGTTGGCATGATATTTTGAAATAGTATTAAGTATTGATAATCATAAATTAAAAATTGGCAGATCAATAAATCCAAGAGTTGGTTTTTTGAAAAGATCAATAAAATAGATAAACCTTTGGCCAACCTAACCAGGAAAAAAAGAGTAAAATCTCTAATTTCATCAATCAGAAATGGTAACAATGAAATAACAACAGACCCCTCAGAAATTCAAAAAATCCTTAA
>CAUYPK010030251.1:0-22152 GCA_963574355.1 Loris lydekkerianus
TGAAGCTAAATTATAGCTTTCACATGAAGGCTATAACCCAACTATAGCACAAGACTATGGGGAAAGGGCCAAGGAAGGGGAAGGGAGGGGGAGGTTTTGGTGGAGGGAGGGTAATGGGTGGGGCCACATCTATGGTGCATCTTAGGGTACAGGTGATTGCACTAATGTACACAGCTATGATTTAACAATGAAAAAAAAAAGAAAAAATACAAAATATTGACCAGAACATATAAAAAGCTGCATAAACATTTAGTAATATGTGACTGAATGAGACAATGAATTCTGCTGGGTAAGGGAGATGAGCCCAGAAGCAATACAGACATAATCCCTTTTATCATCTGGCTTACATAGTGGAGCAATCAGACACGGAAGCAAATTATTGAACTATATAACGATAAGAGCAATTGTAGGGAACTAGAGCATATCTTTGGAGCCATAGGTTGGCCAGCTAATCCAGGCTGCAGGTGAGAGAGAGAGAAGTAATTAAGCAAGTTCACTTGTGGGAGTGATTTCTCAACTGAGATCTGAAAGATAAGAAGGAATTAGCCTTTCAAAGGGGGATAGAGCGGCAGCAGAGAAAACAAATAAAAGAGACTCTCTGGGAGAGAATAGAAAGATGGCTCTGTGAAGCTGGACTCCCCAGGTGAGAGAGAGAGAGGGGGGGGGGAGAGAGAGACAGAGAGAGAGAGAGAGCGAGCGAGCAGTCAGAGATGCGGCTAGTGTGTGAAGGGGTGGCAAACTCACATAACCTTTCCCAGTGTTTTAAATCACAAAGGGGCAGGTGAAAAGGGTATAATCCTTGCTGAAGAGCAGGCTTAATTGAGGGACTAAGCACCCAGACATGAGAAAGTGATGAGTCTAATGCAGAGGTGTGAAGTCTGTGTGAAGGGTTGGTAAGCAATTACTGAATGTTCTCCATCTCCCCAGTTAAGCAGCAAGGGAGATGACTTCCTGAGATGTGGCATTCCCCTCTCCAACTCATTTTGCTTTATGTAAAAAATAAACGAAAAATGAAGGTAGTTTGAAGCCAGGCTGTCTAAAAGAACAATGCATTTGATGACACTAAACTCCAAAGTCTTAAGCTGTGTAATTCACCAAACAAATGATACATGTATCAATAACTTATTGAATGATTTTTGAGTGTAGATTATGCAATTTCCATATAGGATGCATAAAATTATTCTTTCATTGTAGTATACTGTAACACTTTGTCCCAAAGGTCACCATACATACGTACATAAGAAAAATGGGAAATTGTAGGTTATCAGCAAAATATTTATTACAAAATTTTACATATTTCTCCACATGTTCATATATAAATATAAACAATATTTAAAGATAAAATATAAAATATGAGTTTGTTAATTCTCTACGTATGGCAGGCAACCTTTGGGCCATCCTGTGTAATTCACACACTGTAGCATTACATTTATCACTTTATGGTGGTTGTATTATATTCACAATATTGTGCAACAATTCCATCAACCCCCCCAAAAACATCCCATCCCTATTAGCACTCAGTCCCAATTTCTCCTCCCTCAGTCTCTAACAATCACTAACACTTGTTTTTAAATGATATATGTTATATATATGAGGGAGTGTTCACACAGATAGACCTGAACATTCAATTGATATTAAAAGGCAAAAGAAAAATTTCCTTCACTCTTCTCTACTTGAGGTTCACTTCAACTAGTAATCAATGTAAAGTTTTCATTAAGAAGGATAGTGTATTTCTCAAGGGAATTTTTCTCCTGGTTGTACTATAATTAATATTGTTTAATAGCCATGTTTTGATATTCTATTCTTGAAGAGTCAGTTAAATATAAATTCATAACCCCAACTCAAGCATGCTGTATTTTTGAAATTGTAGAAATGTATGTGCATTTGGGTATTACATGTTACTGAATGTAGTAAACATAATTAAGGTGTACTGAGTAATTATGGCAGTATGCAAACCTATTTAAATTGGCTAATGCATAATCAGCATTCATACTGCTTCTTCATCATCTAGTCTCTGGCTTCTGTCAGGCAAGGAAGAAATTTGAGCTTCCCTCTGTAGAGCATTCCAGTCTACATCTAAACTCCAACCCTCAGCCCTCAAACAATCATCACCTCACCCAAGAAGCCGCACCTGATCACTCTCACACATAGATTTTCCCTTTATGGAATTCCTTTTCTGCACTTATTCATTTTAGACACCTAATGAAACATCATGTTACAGTTTAATTGTGTCAGCAAAATCAATAAAAATAGTGAGATATTTTTTAACCTAACAGATATTTTGCATTCAAATGAGTTTTAGTGGTGGAGTCTCTGCAGAAGCAAAGTGTTCATTTCAGAAATGCTGCCATTATTCAAATCATTTTGTTAACTCCTGTTTTGAACCTGCTGTGAGTGTCACATTGTAAATCACACAGACCATTTTTCTACGGAGAACTGATGTATCCTCCAGCAAGGATTCATGTTCCCCCACAAAATAGCATCCCTTCCAGACCTTGTCTTTAATGTCATCCACATACTCTGACAATGGCTCATCTTTCAGAGTCTAAACTATTGTTAACTATTTAATTTGGGGAAAACAGAGTGCATAAACATTTTTATAAATAGGTCATCAACTTATTTATGAAAATGACTCAAAACTCACAACACACTGAGGGATTTCTGAGGCAAAGCTAAGGCATGCATCTCTCCTGCCAGGAATTCCTAACTTGACCTGAAGAACAAACCACAAGAAAACCATTTATAAATAATATGCCTTATCTTTAGTAAACATATATATAAAGGTAAATGTGTGTAAATTTTTAATGAATGCATATAAATAATAAATGTGTATAAATTAACTGTTAAAGTAAATTCAACTGGGCACCATGCCTGAAGAATCCCTTTGCAAAGCCAGATAAGCCTCCTAAATTACCTCAACTTTACTTGATTTGCAAACATAAGCAAAGCTTAACTTGTGCCTATGTGAAGGAAAAAGGAAACTCAGATCAACCAATGGCAAACTTCTACTTATCAACTGGAGATATTTTAAAGAGATAGACAAAACAAGGCAACTGTATAATTGGAACCAACTAAGGATTTTCTTTCTCTAATTCTATGTGTACTCTATTAAAACCTACCCTCTTGGGGAGGACGGGTGAAGTTTTCTCGGTGAAGTTCCCCAAGAACTTGTGGTTTGGAACTGCCTGATTTATGAGTTGCTGTCTGCTTAAATAAACTCTTTAAAATTTTCACTGTATCTTCATTTATTTTTTAATAATATTAAGTATATATACATAATGTTGTATATATACATATGTGTATGTATTACTGAATATTAAGCACTGGTACTAGAAAATCGGGAATAAAAATATAATCAATGATTTATCGATATGAGATTTAGAAAGATGCATTATGAAACAAAATTTAATAAATAATAAGATAAAGACTAAAACTAGAAGTAAAGAAAAATGAAAGATTGGAGGGAGAACTGGGCTGGTAAATTTTCTGCCTTATCCAAAGAAATCAGACAGTTATATCATCTAGGAGTAACAGGAAATGACCACAGAGTATTTCAAAGTTCTCACTTTCTGATGACTGGAAAAAGTAGCCTCTATATTAAAAATAAAAGAAAACTATAATCATGATACTATCTATACAAATATGCTACATGACTCTCCCAGTAATTGAATGAACCTTTTTATCTCCTCTTAAATTTTAAATCCCATGAGGGTAAAGAGTAGATTTTGCTCATTCACATGAGAAGATGTTTACAAGAGAATTTACGAATGAGTGATTAGACTCATTGATCCTAGCTCTTAGCTCTATATTTGATTAATGCAAGTGATACTGCAGTCTAAATGTTAAAATCAGAGGGCAGTTAGGATGATAGCAAATTGAGACATTAAAAATGGATCTTTTAAAATTTGACACTAACATAGAGCTTCTGATAAGGTGTCAGAGAAAGTGACAGATGTTTTTCTTTTCTAAGGAATACGAATAGCTAGATGGGATTCTATTTCTGAGAGACTCAAAAGATCTAGGCCTGGAAACCATTCTGTCTGAACTGCACTGAACCAGTGAATATAAGTAACAAATGATAGAGAGGACCTGAGTCTCTTTGTGTATTATTTCTTCAAGGATTAGTTTAGTATGCCCAATACAGAGCAAAGGCTACTTAGGAGTCTGGAGACATAGCCTGATGCAGTGCGGTATAAACTTAAAATTTCTTTGACACGTATTTCTTCTCTAAAACGCATGTAAATTTGGCAGTGTAGCTTATCCTATATTTGTGCTTGCTTTAATGACCATAAAGACAAGGACTAATTGATTCCTTCTGGATTCTGAGGGGCTGTCACCAGGACTAGCCCCAAATAATCAGCTGCTAAATATCTGTGAGCAAATGTAAAACTAAATTTATCTCATTGATAATGAACAATGTGTCATTTTAGAGAGTCTGTCAACTTTGGAAAATTAGCTTGAATTGAAACAGTTGGTATCTCCCACACAATTTCATCTGTTTATCTCAGGGTTGTATTTTATAAGACTTCATTCTTACTTAAGAAAGAAACCTAATTGGCAACTATTTTCTTCCCTTTTTAATGAACTTTGTTAGTAACCCTGAGAAGACTTTAAAAAATCCACTGAAGATGTAGGCCAATGAAAAGTTGGGGGTAGGGGGGTTGCTGAAGGAATTTTTAATAAATCCATTTTCTCATTTAAATGTCAGGCAAATAGTTCTCAGGTTCTGGTCTGAAAATATTTCCAGTCCACTGGTCAGGCTGTACGTATATTAAAAAAAAAAAAAAAAAAAAAAGACTACTGTGGATGGTTTCAATTTTATTCTGTGCAAAAATATTTTTTCATGGTTCATTTTCTTAATAATTAACTTCTCATCTCAGTCTCAAACGTAATTTTCATGGCAGCCATTTCATTGTATGTGTTCAATTTTGGCCTGCGGTAAATCGATTATAGGTATTCAGCCTTGAAAAAATGCTATATAAGCAAACATTGTGATAGATTCTTCAATAAAGTTAACAACGAATTAATTCATATGGACAGAGGTTTTATACTTTCTTATAGTGCCTTCTTATTCAATAAAGGAAAATAGGTATTAAGATATAAACAGCTTTAGTCATTGTCGTATCTATGGAAGAACTCAAAAAAGTTACTTTCAAAGTACATAACTGATCAAAAAAAGAAAAATTTTCCAATCTTCAAATTTTATTTTTTAATTGACAAATAATCGTATATACTTATGGAGTACAATGTGACATTTTAATACATGCTTTTAAAGAAATACTTTTAATATTCTTTACCACTTAGTCACCTCCATAAACAAACTGCTACTAAGAAGTTGCCTTGTGAATTTCTCACTGATTTGAGATGATGGGTAAAGAAGAGGCTCAGGTACATTTGCAGGACATGATGCTTTGTCTATCACTATTTAGTTCCATCTGTGCACATATCTCTTAGATATATTTTCTTCTTTTTAGGGATGCTTTATAAAATCACACATTTATTGCTGAAATGTGTTTATAACTTTTTTTTTTATCATTAATCATAGTGCAAATTAACATGTCTTCACAGACATAGTTGAAAAACAAAACGTTTAACTGATCAGAGAATGTAATTTTTTCAAAAAATTGTGTGGCTTTTCATACACATCATTCTTTTCATGACCTTTCCTCCCATACTTTAAGTACTTTGATCTCCCCTATTCTTTCCTGTACACAAAGACTTGTGGCCTTGCCATATTTTGTTCCTAGTGCATTATCTGGTCCTGTTTACATTGTCCTAGCCATAATAGCACCAGATTTTTTTTCAGAACATAAAACTACTATATTTTTACCATCACTGCTTACCCTTTAGAAGTTTCTATGCTCTAGGCTTTTGAGACAAAAATGGCAGCTCACTAAAGAAAAAAAAATATTCTTATCATTTTGTAGGTCAGTATACCAGGTGTCAAAATATTAAAAGAAAATAAAATTTTGATGTTTTTCAAATGTTTGAGGAAGAAAAAATCAACCAGAACTGTGACTATCCTGAAGGTGAGTGCATATGTGTTCATAAATGTGTCCATACTCTCCAACTGAAGAGCATTACAGAAAAAAGATACTATAGCACACAGAAGAGGCAGCCTGGAGGCCTTCAAGTCATGTTGGATTAAAAGGCAAGTTTTCTAGCTCATGACATGAAGACAGTGTATTTCTGTACCAACTTTACCTTCCTATCCCTAGCTGACCACTTGGATACAGTTTATACCTACAGAACTCTTAGCAAAATAGTATTTGCTCTCGAGGGCAGCTTGCTTGGACAGTTCCTACTACTGTAGATAAGAGTATATGGGAGGAAAGAAGAAAGATGCACGTTCCTAGAACTAACCTAACTCCTGTGTGTATGTCATGACAGAGAAATGTAGGAACTGTTGTTTCATAAAAGCACTCCAGCCCTCTTTCTTCAACTCCTAGTATTGTCTCTCCATTATCCCCTGCTTTTTACCCCACCATGCTGCCATTTCATTACATGACCCGGATGGCATTCATCTATTATCTCAAAACTTTATTGCTAGGCGGTGGATAAACAGTCAAGGAAACAACCATCTGGGAAACCAAAAATAGAACCCATGCTCACTTTTGTAAAGTATGGCATCTGATGAAAATGATTTTAAACTAGCTAGAATCTTCCAACTTTATTAATCTGTATATATTATGCATATTGTTGTATAAAAACTTGACTTAAAAAGGCAGAGAAAATTAGAATGAGATTGTGTTGCAGGTCGAGGTCCCTGAGAAGCATAGTATAAGGTAGTGATGGGCATTCAGAAAAATTACAGAGAAGTGTTCTAGAATCAATACCTGTGGAAGGGGAGGAATGAAAACAAGATCGGACAGTAAGATAAGGTGGGATGAAATGCAATCTCAACCGTGAGGGGAGCCAAATGCCAGAGGAAGTTCTGAACGTGGGAAGGCTCTTCAGAGGGGTCTTCAGTGTGCTGAGGAATCCATGCCTTTATATCTCAAACCATCTAGTCACTGGATGTGGGCCACCCTCATAAAGGAGTGACAGAGGCATGACATGGGGAGAAGCAGCTCTCTCCAACCTCGAGCCATTTCTATAGATGGATGACACCTAACGGCTTCCACTAATTAAGCTAACCAGACCTTCAGTACTAAACAGGGACCTGAGCAACATAACAGCAACATCCTGTACCAGTGATCTTTTTTCTCTCCAAGCTGTGACCTCATCAATTAGATACATTATAAAGAGATATTTCTCCAAGCAGAAGGAAATGAATTAGATACATTATAAAGAATATTAGTATCTTTATGACCTCATCAATTATAATAGATACATTATAAAGTAGATATTTCTCCAAGCAGAAGGAAATGAAAATTTGCCTATGCAGAATTAGTAGATATTTCAAATTCAAGTTTGGAGTAAATACTGTTTTTTTAATATTGCATATTATAATATATAATGTTACTAAATTTTTTATTTAATCTTCAATTTATCTGAAAAGACTTAAATATTACAGTAAGTGATACAATTTACTGAAACTCTTCTGCTTGCTAGGCATGATGCTAGAGGCTTGGATATAATTCTATAACCCAGTACACATTGTATAGAAAGAAACAAGGCTTGGGAGATTAAATCCATTGTCCTTGATTACAGAGCTAACAGATGTGTGAGCTGAAACGCATGTGTGTCGGACTCCACGGACTGTACGCTTCCTACTCCTCTGTGCTGTTTTTCGGGTTAACCAGAAACAATATTTAAAATATAACTTTACAATGTGGTAACTCTTAAATTTTGGAGCATTTGTCTATCTCATTCAAAAATTACAGTGGACACTATTAATAAATATATGCATGTCATAACCACCCTTAAAAGCCACCCAACCAGGATCCAGAAAGTACATTCATGTGGTATGATCTTGAAAAAGTATACGCTTTCATGTGCTTACTCTTCTAATAGCGTCTAGCTATGGCCTTCACCTCCAAGGCTACAAAAGTCAGGTAATATTAATGTTCAAAAGAAAGAAAAGAAGTCTATATTTTTATTTTAGTGAAACAAAATGATTTTTTAAATAATAATGCTACTATTTACAGTTTCCACGTAAAGCTACAATTTGCTTTGTGTAACAGATGTAAGATTTTGCAACTGTGAAAAACCCACATTGGATGCTCGGGAACAGTTTAGTTCTTCAATTTTACCAATTCTTAATCCTTCTGGACTTTTTATATGAGAAATAGCCTAAGGGGGAGGAGAGTATAGGATAAACATTGGCTGGGCAGGAGTTCAATAATTCTGCAAATGCAGGGTTTGTTGGCATAAACTGATTTGGAGATGTGCCTGAAGGAGGGACTCGATTAAGGCATTTTTTTCCCTGTGGGTCAACAGAGAAGTAAATCTATTTACCCAATAAGCTTTATAAAAAGGGGGGCTGAACACAGAAAACTACTGACAACCTGATTCATCAGAAACTGGGATGATGTGATAAGGAGACCCGGACACACGTGGCACTAGCCTTGAACATAGAGCCATCACCACCAGTGAAACACAACCTAATAAAAACAGCAACTCTACCAAATGAAGAGCTATTAGTGAGTGAAGAGAGAAGCCAAAAGTGAGAAAGTGGGTTTTTTATATTCACTGAGAATAAAAACGAAAGTATGCTCTGGAAATGTTGTCTATCACACGCACACACCCTCACCCTCCCAACTAGCACACTTCCAAACCTGCACATTGTTTGATGAATTCTTTAGTAAACTGAGATGTAATTACTTTCATTAAATAAAAAAAAATTGCTTAAAGGAACATAAAACAAATGGATGACAAAATTCAATGTGGTAAAATTGCTAAATATAGCCAAATTTATCTGCAGTTCAATGAACTCTGAACAAAAAACCTAAAATATGTATTCTGAGATTTATGTGGAAAAGCAAGGGTTTAAAATAGCCAAAATACACTTTAACAAAGAAGAGCAATAAGAAAGACATGCGGCATTAAACCGTGCATACACAAATTATTCGTTAAGTGCGACATGGCAGATTAGTGAGGAAAGAATACTTTTTTTTATCAATAAATGCTACCCAGTTATTTCTTATACATATAGAAAAAATTAGGCCTCTATCTTAACCTAATCCGTAAAAAAGTTATTTCAGAAAAATTACAGAACTAAATGTAAACAAGAAAACTATAAAACTTTTAGAAGATTATACAAATAAATCTCTTCATGACTATGCACCAGGAAGGAATCCTTAGATAAGAACAACAACAACAAAAAAAGAAAGCTAAATTTACCACTTTAAAAATAAAGAATTTCTGTTCATTAAAATACACCATCTATAGAAAGAAGAGAAACTGCAAAACTGAAGAATCTGCATGATATTTAACTAACAAAGAACTGCAATTTAATATACACTTCATATATTATAAATTTATGTACATTTAATAAAATATATTTTTTATATAATTCAAAACATGTACACTATATATACATAATATCTAGGGATCAAAAGATATAATGTCTGGGGACTCAATAATAAATTGGTATAGAAAAAATATATAAAAATATGCTTTATCTCTTAAGTTATTAGGAAAATGAAAATTAAACCAATTTCACATTCATTGATTGAATTCAGTCTAACAGTTCATACTCTTATGAGCTGCAGGTATTAGCACATTTTAATCAGTCCCTTTGGAAAATTATTTAGCATTATTAAGATAAGTTGAAAATATTCACAGCGTGCCCTGAAGTTCTCCTCCTAGGTATAATCATAGTGTAACACTTGCAAAAAGTGTAACATAGTGTGACATATGCAAAAAGACATGTAACAGAGTGTTCATTGCCTAATTTAATATGATAGTTCCAAACTGGAATAACCCAAATATCATTAAAAAGTTAAATGGGAAAAAATGAATGCCACACAACATTGACAATGAACAAACCACTGATAAGGACAATGAACATGATATGTTAAACAAACAATATGATTGTGGAAGTATATGGACACCATGATTTTACTTATATGATGCTCAAAAGTAGAGAAAACAAAATTATCTTGTTTAACATGCATACGTAGTGGTTAAACTGTAAAGAAAAATAAGAAAATAATTATTTAATCATTTAAAATATTTTGCTTAAATTATCTTAAATTTTTTTACCTTTAGTAGGAAGGATGTATGTTCAGGAAGAGATATCTATGGTATAATCAATGTATTCTGTTTTAAAGTGTTTCATATGGAAAAACAGAAAACCTCAAATAGCTAAAGCAATCCTAAGGAAAAAGAACAAAGCAGGGAGCATTATACCACCTGATTTCTAATTCTACAACAAAGCTATAGTTTCTAAAACAGCATGATACTGGAATGAAAAAAAGGCACGTAGATAAATGAAAGAGAACAGAGAACCCAGAAATAAATCTACACACTTACAGCCAGGTCATTTTCAATTACAGCAAGACCACCCATTAGGAAACAGTTACTTTAACACATGGTGCTGGAAAAACTGTCCATGGCAGAAGAATAAGACTAAATCCCCATCTTCTACTGTATATAAAAATCAGTTCAAAATGGATTAAGAACGTAAATATAAGACCTGAAACTATGAAACTTCTAGAAGAAAATATTGGGGAACCCTATAGGACATTGGTCAAGACTATGAATTTTGAGTAACAGCTCAAAAGCACAGGCAACAAAAGCAAAAATAAACAAATGGGACAACCTCAAGCAAAAAGACTTCTGCACAGCAAAGGAAATGATTAACAAAGTGAAGAGAAAACTCACAGAATAGCAGAAAATATTTGCAAACTATGCATCCAATAAGGGACTAATAACCAGAATATATAAGTAACTCAACTTAATAGCAGGAAATCAAATAATCTGCTTGAGTACTTGTCATATTTATTAAGTATACAGTATAAATGTCTTAACACAATAATTAAGTAAACAAGATGAGGTTTACATTAACCAGTGTGATGTAAATGCTCCTAATTCTATATGAAATCAGCACATTCTACCCCATACATGCATTAATGTATACATGATGTATGTGTTTATGATTTAATAAAAAATAAAAAAATTGGTAAATGATGTGAATAGACACTTCTCAAAAGAAGATGTACAAATGTTCAACATGTACATAAAAAATGCTTAACATCACTAATTATCAGATAAATGCAAATGAAAAGCACAATGAGATAACATTTCGCCCCAGTTAGAATGCTATTATCAAAAATATAAAACTAACAAATATCTGTGAGGATGCAGAGAAAGTGGAACGCTTCTACACTATTGGTGGTAACATAAAATAGTACAGGCATCATGGAAAACAGTGTGGAAGTGCCTTAAAAAAATCAAAACCAGAACTGCCACATGATTCAGTAATCCCACTGCTAGGCATATATCCAGAAGACGGGAAATCAGTTTATCAAAGAAATAAACGCACTCCCATGTTTCAGCACTATTCACAAAAGCCAAGCTATGAAATCAAGCTAAGTGTCCCTCAATACATATTGGATAAGAGAATGTGGTACCTATAGGCAACAAAATATTATTCAACCATAAAAATAAAAGTTAAATACTGTCATTTGCAAACATGGACAGAACTGGAGGATATTATGCTAAGTGAAATATGCCAGGCGTAAAAAGACAAATAATATTCCATGTTCCCACTCTTATGAGGGAGCTATAAAGTAGATCTCATAGGGAAGAGTGTAGACTACTGGTTAAAATCCAGGATATAAAAGAGTGTAGAATACTGCTTAAAATCCAGGATATAAAAATATAGTGCAATAGCTAACAACTAGTTCTCCATAGCACGGTAGGGAAATTATGGTTAACGTGTTATCGTGCAATTTCAAATAAGAAGAAAAGAATTGTCATGTTTCCAATACAAAGAAAAAAGTTTGAAGCAATGGATATCCAGCTACCCTGACCTGACCATTACACACTTTATACATGTATCAAATACTATATGTACCCTAACACTATATACACCTGTGATGTATCAATTAATAAAAGAAAGAATGTGGCAGCTTAGTCACCCCAGACCAGCACTAACTACTTGTGGTGTGAGGACAGAACAGTGATGTGCAGTCTCTTTATTCCATGTACGTCTCCTAAAATGGACACGGTGGTTCTGCTTTTGCAATATTGAAAAGTTATACAACTCCAACCTCTTCCTCCACTCCTACATTGGGCAAATTACTCTTACTATCTACATTTTAAAATGTTATTAGCTTCAGCTACTGTTAAAATGAGATCAAATTTCTGAATACTAGGATAATGTTTTTTTTTCAAAAATGAAGCTATTATTTTCATTTCTTCTATCTTGAGTTTCACATAGACATATCCTATAAAATAGTATGTGGCAGTGCAGTGACGAAATTATTTAATGAGAAGTCATAAGAGCAGCTTCATTCAAAATTCTGATACTTAGTTGGCCAAGTGGCCTTGAATGCTACTTTCTTCTTCGGAAACCTGGAAAATAGTTCCTGCATGGTCTAGCACTCTATGTTAACTCGAGATCAGATGAGGTGATGTACTCCAAATGTATTTTAAAGTATTAAATTACACACTATTAAATTGTAATGTAGAGATTGTTCTACATAGAATTTTTTAAACATAATTTCTCATTTAATGACGATTTAGAGTACCTCCCACATGCTTGGCATCTTTAGAGCCCTGCAAAAGGGGTGAAGGAGTATGTAGGCAGGGGGGTGGACATGTTATATGTAAAGCATCAAAATCCCTTGGCTCAAAGTGCTTGTAATAATATAGGAATCAAGGCATAAAACAATTATTATCCAAAATAATTTAAAGAAACATAGGATTAGATGGTAAGAAACAGTAGGAATAATTAGTATAATTAGTGCCAAAAATAGGTCTTTGGAGAGAGGTCATTAAGTGCTGAAAACCCCAGGTCCCTCCAGGACTTTAATCTCTTAATTAACATTCCCTGATACCTTAATGCATGTTCAACTTTTAAAGTCTATACTTTTTGCACAAGAAATAATTGAATGTGTTTTCATGATTTAACAATCTACAGAGAACAATGTTGAAATTGTACCCTGCTCTGTGGAATTCCCCACCAGTCCTCAATCTGCCAACCTCCAATCCCATTTCCTTCCCCATCAAAAAAATTTTGTTAATAGTTTGGATGTCTAACCTGGAGTTTTTGTGCATTGATACACAGGCACACACACATTTGTAACAGCAAGGGTATTATAATGCATATATTATTCTAAAACTTCTTTTTCCACTAAGCAGTATTTTAGCAACACTTCTGTGACAATACATGTAAGTTTACCCCATCCTTTAATGGCACACTCATTCAGAGATGACCCATAAGTTTAGTCAATCATGAAGAACTCTCAAGAGCCACATTTGGCCTGGAGATTGCCATGAAGTAGGTCAAGATTGCTTGAGCCTGTTCACAGCTCAGCTTGTCCCTTTGCTCAATTTTGCTTCCATCTTCTTTTTCTCCCCCCCTCCCCCAAAGGTACTGATTCCAAATAAATATCCTGCTTGCCAAAGCTGAGTCTGTTTCTAAAGAACCAAACCTAAGACATGTAAGTTTGACTGTTTTTTATACCTCATATAAATGAAATCATACAGTATTTTTCCTTCTGTGGCTGGCTTATTTCACTTAGCATAATGAACTTAAGGTTTGCCTATGTTTTTGCATATCACAGGACTTTCTTCTTCCTAAGGCTGCATAGCTTTCCATTTCATGTAACCACCACACTTTCTTCAGCCATTCATTTACTGATGAACATTTTGTTTGTTTCCACATGTTAGCTACTTAGTGAATAGTGTTGCACTGAACTTGGAAGTACAACTACCTCTTCAGTGAGGTTGATAGATCATGTGGTTGCTCATTTTTAATTTTTTGAGGAACCTTCTTGTTGTTTTTCATAGTGGCTCCACCAGTTTATATTTCCATCAGAAATGTCCAAGGGTTCCAGTTACTCTCCATCACCACCAACACTTGTGTTTTGAGAATAGCCATCCTAACATGTGTGAGATAATATCTCATTTTAGTCTTGATGATTAATGATCATGGGAATCTTTTTATATACCTGTTGGCCAGTGACATGTCTTTTCAAAGAAATGTCTATTCCAGTCTTTAACCCATTCTTTAACTGGTTTATTAGCAAGCCCACAAATAACATCGCACTGAATGAGAACAATTGAAACCTTTTCCACTAAGGTCAAGAACAAGTCAAGAATGGTCACTTTCATCATTTTCATTTAACATAGTATGGGAAGTCCTAACCAGAGCAATTACACAAGAAAAAGAAATAAAAGACACCCGAATTAAAAAGGAAGAAATAAATTTTTTCCTATTTAGAGATGGCATGATCTTATACAATAGAATATCCATAATTGACCACTCCTTATATTGACTCCCTCCTAAAGTTGGCCTACTTTTGATAGACCAGCCATGCACCACATGGATGTATCAGTACAATAGGGTAGTTCCTTATGTTGACATCCTCTGTATATTGACTAGTTTGTTATAGTCCCTTGGGTGGCCAAATTACAGAGGTTCTACCATACAGAGAAAAAAACCTAAAGCACTTCTCAAAACTACTAGAACTAATAAATTCAGTAGATTTTAAGATACAAAAATCAACATGAAAAAAGGAGTTGCATTTTCATACACTAATAACAAACTATCTAAAAAGAAAATTAAGAAAATTTTCTCATTTACAATATCAAACTAAAATAGACAGAGCCTAAACTGGGGACTTTATTTATTTAAATACCTATCTTCCCACTTCTTACATCCTTTCCTTTCTCACCTTCCAGATCCTCCAATTTGTTTTCACTTTTGTCCTATGACTGCAGCTAGATTGTGATTGTCTGCCTCAGTTGTACTTACCCCAACACCCTACAGACTAAAGAAGGGCCCTCCAGGGAAAATTTTGTCCAGTGGAGTTTCCTTCTTTCAAAGGTCTACTCCCCTCAGTCTCTGCTGATTTTTAGTTGTCCTATAATGCCTTCATGTTGTGTGAGTTTATTTTTCCTCCAGAATTTATAATAGTTATTCATGAGAGAAATTATCCAGGACAAGCTCTTTCACCACTCTCTGAAGAGGGTCTCCCCCCTTAACCTGTCCTAATTTCATTTTGCTGCTCAACCAAAAAAGCCTACTTTTAATTTTTCAAACACAGTTCTGCCTCAGACTTCTTGCAGTTATTCAATTATTCCATCTCCCTGGAATGCTTTCTCTGCATACCAACACACACACACACTCTCATAAATGGTTTATCCTCATGTGTTCTTCAGACCTCATGTTGATGATTTTATAAAATATTGCAATGTGACCTTCCTCTACCTCTTGGACAAGACAAGTTCTTCCTATGATCCATTCCTAATGCTTCTGATAATTTTACCCCTTAGCTCTTCTTATTTGTGATATAGGCTTTTTATCTGTGATTACCTAATTAATGTTTGTCTCCCGTTTTAAACAATTTGTGCTAACAAATTTGTACATAGTTAACCTTGCTTGTTTTACTCAACAAATACAGGTGTATGAGTTGTGCTGAGAAAGAGCCTAATACACAGCATGTGGTCTCAAAATATCAATTAACTAATTAATTTAGTCATTAATTAATGATTCCTCACCTATACTGTATCTTGACTGCTTCTAATTAAATTCCTCATAGGTACCTTAAACATCATATGCCTCAAACAATATAGTTTTCTTTCTACCAATCTCTTCCTTTTCCTATTTTATTTCCAATAAAAATTAATTATAACCCTACATATCTTGCTGCTCAAAGTAAAAATTTCAATCCATTTTTAGTATTTTTCTCCTCTCTAAAGAACACTTCCCATATATGCATTTCCTTGGGATATCTCATTAGTCAAAAATTCTATCACCTTTTTTTCATTCTCTAACTGCCCTAGTTAAAGGCCTTATTTTGTTGTGTGTTATTTCCACAGGTTTCTATCTTGTTTCACTAGCTTTAGTCTGTCCTCTGCCACTTTGCCTTTCTATTCATCCTTCCTCTCCAAAAAGACTGGTATTCTTAAAATACAAACTTCCCATGCCCTCAATTAAAATTTTTCCTGAGCTTTCATTTTTAAATGGAGCGAGTTCAAGAATCTTAACATAGTCTACATCATTTATTTTCACGTTGGCCCCTCTTACGGGACAAGCTTACAAAATTGTGTACTAAGACACAAGGAAGAATGTGGCTACTTTATCTTATATAACTGATCAAATCTCTCCCACATCCCCAGTCAATTGTCTAGTCAGAGCTATGTCTGTGTTCTGACCCTCCTGCCCCTACATCTCTATCCATACACAGGCATTCTCGGACTCCTACCCACGCCCTGTACTGGACACTCTGTATGTCCAGAAGTGGCCATAAGCCAAACACCAGACATCCCTCAGGGTCAGAGTGCAGAAGGCTATACTTTAAAGTAGGCCAACAGCCCAGTATTATTACAAAATCTCATACCAGTCTGCATGTTTTGCAGCCCTTGAACCCTCTAGATCATTCCAGGTTGAGGGCTGATTAAATCTGGTGTATGATTACCTGGCCTGTTTTGCTTCTGCTTCTCTTGTTCCCCTAAAAGAAAGAAGGATCCAGCCTTTCACCTTCATTTTATTCTTCCCAAGCTGTTGTTCATTTTGCCCACTTACCTGTCAGACAAAATGAACGTATATAAAATGTCTTAGCTAAAATAGAAAATCTAAAAATGTTATCCCTATTACACCAAATTTATAGAGTTTTTCAATTTTCTTTCTAGTCATGTACTCTTCTTACCACTTCTAGGCAGAATCAATTGCTATTACATCTCCCACAGTACCTTATTAATATTTTTATTTTATTATTTAGCACATTGTAATTATAATGAGATGCATGTTTGCCTTTCCTACTAGACTGTGACTTCCTCAAGGACAGGGACTGAATCTTCCGCATCTGTTTATTTCCCTGAAACCTACAACAGGGCCTGAGACAGTAAGAATAATGTAAGTCTCTGTTCAACACATAAGCACACCTGCTGAGAGCTGAGGCTGCTTTATGGAAAGAATACTGGCTACAGAGGGCTCGGAAAGGAAGTTTATGGTACCTCATGGAATGCCCTAATTTTGAACCTAAATCCTGAAATAGGCATCAGTTTTATTTCAGAAAGTGAATACTTTTGAGAATTTTCAGTGAGAGAAAAATGTAAAGTAGAACCTCTGTAAGTTGATCACCCAAAGAACTGTAACAAACTGGTCAACATACTGAGGTGATCAATATAAGGAACTAAGCCTACTGCTCTAATACATACATGTGGTGCATATCTGGTCCATAAAAAGGAAATGGTTCAACTACACAGGTTCTACTATATTTTTATAATAAAAAATATCACATAAAGATATTAAAGCACATTGATAGTGTAACAGCATATGTCGTGACAATAATTTCAAACTTACCTACATATTTTTCTTAATATTGTGCCTTTAACCATTTCCTATTCATATATCAGGAACACTCATTTCAGAACATGAACAAGCAAGAGAAGATTACCTGCCCTGTCGTACAAGCTTTACACAACCATTGTGGGCTCATCTTAAGAAGATATTTTAGATTATCTTCTGAATTCAATTGAATTTTTGAACATATTCTATTATAAATGATTTTCATTTTCTATAGAATAATTTCATAGATTAGTGGGTAGACAAATTTACCATGAAAAAAAAAAAAGTGTGTGGGGGCAGAGCCAAGATGGCTGACTGAAGCGAGCTTTCCACAGAGGCTCCGAACCAGAAGGAGAGTTAAAGGACAGAAATTTAGCAAGTAACCTGGCAGATTAGAGCTGCACCAAAAGAGAAGATTGAAGAATGCATGTCAATCCTGTGAGGGGAGTTGTGACCCCAAGGATATAAACAAAAGGTACAAAATCCATCACCAAGCAGATGGGAGTCCCCCATGAGAATGGCTTGGAGTATCCCATAAACAAATGAGCAGAGTTCAAAAGTCTTCCCATTATATCCCACAGGAGAGACCCTCTAAAAATTGGATCTACTTCCCCTACTAGGGTACCATGGTGCTCTGCTGCCAGGCATAAAACTGTATAAAACTGTATATATTCTCCACCTGCAATTCTGAGCTCCCAGCACTCCCCTCTACACTCTCACTCTGAGGTCTGGAAGCCTGTTCCCCAGGAGTCCAGATTCCTGGGTATTTTCTTGAGAGGTGTGGACAGAGCATGGACTGCTGCTGGTCAGTGCTGATTCTGTGGCATGGGAGTGAGGAGAGGACGGTTGGCTGAGTTGGCTGAGAGGGAACAACACAGGAGTGGCAGTGCCCCGAGGCGTAGAGCAGCAGCCATTTTTGGCAATAATAGAGCTTACCCCTGGATATTCAGGAGTCACACCCCCTCTCTCTCTGGGTAACCAGAGGAGGCTGGGCATCTTCTCCAGTGGTAGCCACTGGCAGAAAAGATCTAGGACCGAAATGCAGGATCCATGAATAAAGGGTTTGCCTGAGGCAGTACCAGCCTGGGGGGAGTGTGGGGACTAGAAAAGGCACATGCAGAGCCAGCAGATTTCCAAGGCAGGGCTGACCCAGAGGACTACTTTACAGAGCCTAGGACACACCCAGCCCTCAGGGGATCATTAGCCCAGACAAAGGAGAGCAGGCAGAGGCTGGAACTGACAGGTAACAATGTGCCGCTGGAATACAAATGGCACTAAGACTAGGCAGCAGCACAGACAGGGCCTATGGTACAGGTTCTGAGAACACTAACAACGTCTCTTCTGCAGGGGAAGATAGCCAGGACAAAAACTAATACTGCGAAGTTGTTCTGTTCTGTCAGTAATATCAATTAGGGGCGGGGCTGGAACTGAGTGAACAGCCCAAGCCTTCATTAAGTACCCAAAGTTGTCAGGCCTCACCATCCCCTGCCAGATAGTGGCAGAAAGAGTGGCCTGGTTGAGGATACATAGATCTCCCCGTGATTCAGGTAGGTACAAACCCCTAGAGTATCTGTTTATTGGAGGCAACTGGGTCACAGCCCTGCAGGGTTATCAGTGACTGGGTGTGACAGAGGTACAAGGTGGGGAAGAAGGCATCAACCTTCCCAGACTAATCTATTTGCTGGGTGGGTCCTCCTGACCTCAAGGAGCACTGGAGCAAGTCAAATTTGACTTGTCAGTAGACTCCTGCAATCTAGTTGCCTGAGACCTTTTAAACTCTCCCAGCTGAGACAGGTGCTGACTGAGACAATTGATTTGCTCTTCTTGAACTAGGCCAATTGCCTGAGGACAATCAAAGTTGTACCCTGGGTGTGTGGTTGTAGGAAGGTTTGATTTTCCTTTTCCCATTGTTGCCTGTGGGGGGCAGGGTGAAATAATTGCTGGTATTGCTCCACAGCTGAGACTTCAATCCAGAGTAACTAATTCACTAGGCTCAGACAGAGACCAGATGAAAACAAGATAGAGCCATTTAGTTCTACCACACCAAGCAGGTCACCAGTTTCTCAGGCCATAGCACTGTTTGGGTCCTTGGAAAAGCTCCAAGGGAAAAAATAGAGACACCAGTCCCAGGTTTGGGGCAAAGGACTGGTTAAACACCACTCCTGGAGCCCTGAACCAAACGTTTCTTTATCCACTCATCTAGTCAAATGGCATAAACTAATCATGGGGTGGAATCAACAGAAAAACTCTGGTAACATGAATAACCAGAGTAGATCAACCCTCCAAGGAAACATATGGCAGACATAAATGAAGATCCCATTCATAAACAGAAGGCCAAAATGTCAGAAATTGAATTCAGAAATTTGTATTGGAAACAATATTAATAAAATGGAGGAAAAGTTGGAATGAGAAATTCAACGAGCAATTCAAAAGTTGTCTCAAAAATTCAACGAAGTTAAAGACAAAATCACCAAAGATTTTGAGACATTGATGCATGAATTTGCAGCCCTCAAAGATCTGAAAAACACAGTAGAATCCCTCAGTAACAGAGTGGACCAAGCAGAAGAAAGGATTTCTGACATTGAAGACACAGCTTTTGAACGCTCCCAAACTCTCAAAGAGGAAGATAAATGGAGAGCAAAAACAGATCATTCTCTCAGAGAGTTCTGGGATAATTCAAAGATGGCTAATATCCGCCTCACTGGAATCCCTGAAAGCAATGAAGTGGCTTCACAAGGCACAGAGGCTCTTCCCCATGAAATTATGAAAGAGAATTTTCCAGACATGCCAAGAAATTCTGAAATTCAGATAGCAGACAGTTTCAGAACAACATCACGACTCAACTCAAATAAGACATCCCCCCGGCACATCATATTTAACTTCACTAAAGTTAATATGAAGGAGAAAATTTTGAAAGCAGACAGATGTAAGAAAACCATAACCTACAAAGGGAAGAATATTAGAATGACTGCAGATCTCTCTGCTGCAACCTTTCAAGCCAAAAGAGGATGGTCATCAAATTTTAATCTCCAAAAACAAAATAACTTTCAACCCAGGATCCTGTATCCAGCTAAATTGAGTTTCATTTGTGATGGAGAAATTAAATACTTTAATGACATTCACATGTTGAAGAAATTTGCCATAACCAAACCAGCTCTTCAGGATATTCTCAGACCTATCCTTCATAATGACCAGCACAATCCTCTACGCAAAAGTAAACTCACTCAGAAACTTTTGATCAAACTCTAACTTCCCACAGTGGCAAAAGGATTAAAAATGTCCACTGGACTTTAGAAAAACTTGATACCCAAAATTTAACCAGGCTTATCAATATTCTCCATTCATGTGAATGGCTTAAACTGTCCCCTAAAGAGGCACAGGTTGGCTGACTAGGCACAAAAACTCAGGCCAGATATTAATATTTGTTGCATACAAGAGTTACATCTTACCTTAACAGATAAATATAGACTAAAGGTACAAGGATGGTCCTTGAAATTTCAGGCAAATGGAAATCAGAAAAAAGCAGGTATTGCAATTCTATTTGCAGGTACAATAGGCTTTAAACCAACTAAAGTAAGGAAGGATAAGAATAGTCCCTTCATATTTGTTAAGGGTATTACTCAATATGATGAGATTTCAATTATTAATATTTATGCAAACAACCAGAATGTGCCTCAATTTATAAGAGAAACTCTAACAGACACGAGCAACTTGATTTCCTCCAGCTCCATAATAGTTGAAGATTTTAACACTCCTTTGGCAGTGTTGGATAGATCCTCCAAGAAGAAGCTGAGCAAATAAATTTTAGATTTCAACCTAACTATCCAACATTTGAATTTAGCAGCCATCTACAGAACATTTCATCCCCCCCAAAACTGAATACACATATTTCTCATCAACCCATGGAACATATCCAAAATTGATAACATCTTAAGTCACAACTTTAATATCAGTAAATTTAAAGGAACAGAAATTATTCCTTGTATCTTCTTGGACCACCATGGAATAAAAGTTGAACTCAGTAACAACAGGAATCTGCATACTCATACAAAAACATGGAAGTTAAATAACCTTATGGTGAATAATAGCTGGGCCATAGATAAGATTAAGAAAAAAATTACCAAATTTTTGGAACAAAATGACAATGAAGACACAAATTATTAGAAGCTCTGGAATACCACAAACACAGTCCTAAGAGGGAAATATATAGCACTGAAAGGCTTTCTCAAGAGAACAGAAAGAGAGGAATTTAACAACTTAATGGGACATATCAAATAACTGGAGAAGGAAGAATATTCAAACCCCAAACCCAGTAGAAGAAAATAAATAACCAAAATTGGAGGAGAATTCAATGAAATCGAAAACAAAAGAATTATACAACAGATCAATAAATCAAAAAGTTAGTTTTTTGAAAAGGTCAGTAAAATAGATAAACCTTTGACTAACCTAACCAGGAAAAAAAAGTAAAATCTCTAATTTCATCAATCAGAAATGACAAAGACAAAATAACAACAGACTCCTCAGAAATTCAAAAAATCCTTAATGAATATTACAAGAAACCTTATTCTCAGAAATACAAAAATCTGAAGGACCAATAATTGGAAGCATGTCACCTTCCGAGACTTAGCTAGAATCAAGTGGAAATGTTGAACATGTCTATATCAAGTTCTAAAATAGCATCAACCATACAAAATATCCCTAAAAAGAAAAGCCTGGGACCAGATGGCTTCACTTCGGAATTC